>PNEQ01064715.1:0-83056 GCA_003012365.1 Medauroidea extradentata | reverse complement strand
GTGTGGAGGTTAAACCTGCAAATCACAAACGTCATGTGTGGCAGTTATCCATGTACTGATTGGCACAGTCAAATGAATAACGACTCTGCACAAAAACACTCTGTCAATAGCCATGAAGTTGAGCTGCAGGTGTGCACGTAAGGCACTGAAACAAAGTGGGGCAAAAATCTTTTCGCGAAAACTACCGGGCCCTAGGTATACGGAAGCATGTTGTGATAGTGGAGTCTTTTGCTTGTACAGTCGAAAGGCTACAAACACTTACTTAACTTTCTTCGCAAGTACGACTTAGGAATAATTGTTTATTTCAACAACTACCTGTTAATGCTGAACTGTTAAATGTTTGAATATTTTGGTGTAAACGCCTGTCAGGACCAAATACATATGAGGACACCAGCCTTTCAGGTAGGTGATTTAAGTAAACGAACCAATTATTATCGGGCTGCCATATGTGTTGTGTGTAGCCATTTGCCTGTTGAGACATCTGAGCATTCAAAGAGCACGCGCATGTCCTCGACGCTGTTCTTCGTGTACGCAATGTCGATGACGTGTACTGCGAGGTGTGCTGCAGAACGCTCCCGTCCCTAACTATAGATTCTTCACGATAAAGTGAGCACTGCTTACATTTTTTCTTCAGCCATTTTGCAATCATCTTTAATATTTTTGATCTGAAAACTTGCCCCAATCTCAAAACTTAACATATTGGTCTCAAATAAAAACCAGTTCCTTAATATTAAAAGTGTTGGGAAGTGCTCAGTTTAAAGAGACCAGACTAATACGGCAATTCTCGCGACGCTAACATACAACGTCTCCTACTGTAGGCGGGCGCCCTGACAAGACTGTAACGCATCTTTGTCTGCAATCTGACAACACATTATACTGTGTTATTTTTATTAATTTCCTTTTTCCTGTATAATTTCCCACTTTCTCATAAGCCAGCTTGTATACAATACCAGCCTAAATTTACATTTAAAAATCACAACATACACACGTGGCTTACTCCAGATTAGAATCCAGACCCACATGTTCTTTAAGGTGTTTTAGAGACTTTGCTTACAGAGGTAGCTTTTTGTACTGGTACTCGACAGTAATAAAGAACACCCTGATTCAGTTAGGTTCTCGCCTTCCTCTTTTATTTCTTTCCTCCTTTTTATTATTTCTTTTCTAACGCACATTTTCGGATTATTTATTATCTAGAAAACCGAATGTAAAGTAAACTTCAGAGCACTTAAAGTCGTCGCCTGGTTAAATGTATTATGCATGTTCGGGGGTTAGAGGTGCTGGAGTGATAAGTGCGATGCAGATACGAGTTTCGGAAATATTATTGTCTCTACGCGCAAAGCAGCTCACTGGCGTGTAGTTTTACGTTGTTGGCTATAGCCTCTGTTAGAATATTATTTTTTTTATTTATTGCCAAATATATGCATACAAGTGGTACAAGGACTAGTTATTGATCCCCTTGAGCATTGCTCCAGTTGGGGATCTTTTACAAACTGATTTTCGAAAGAATCATTGTCGTTAGGGAACGTAAATACAGAAAATAACGCTGTCAATTTCATATGTTGCACACTTGTAATACATAAATACAAAGTTAATGTGTATGGGCTATATGAGAACTGATGAGAATGTAGGCTACTCATGCGGCGTATGAGCAAATATCATAACACAGTATCTAGTTTTACAAAAAAGTCCTTTCAAATAGATACATCTTGAACGTAAGTAACTGCGACATTAGACCGTTATACCATATAAACAAAGGCAAAGTTATGATACATGTTCATATGATAGTTTAAGTACTCCGCAGAAAACGTGTTAAGATTGAAAATGATTCTGAGAATGACCACTTGGTGTGTTTTCACATTCAAGAAATTAACGTTTCAAACTGAGATTAAAGATTGACAGTACTGTTGGATATGAAAATATCCTTAAATATACTCGTTATCAGGCAAAAAATATGTGTGCGTATGTATGAGTTAAACTGTTCTGTTAATGACAGCAATGCGGTGTATAAGCTATTGTTTAGAGGCCAAGTGATTAATTACGAAAACCTTTTACTGCTCTAGACTCCGATGAACTTCTATAACGATTAAGTCGAGCCGATTATCAAATCAATGATGTTATTGTATTCAGTAAGGCACAAGTGATAAAGTTTGACACAAGTGAGTCAACATATCACAGTGTCATAAGTTCGTAATCACACTCGTCGCTGGAAGTTAGGTAAATATATTTGTTTTATTCTTCAAACAAACGTCAAAGAGTGATGAAAAAAGAATATTTTTAAAAATTCTTGAGTTTTTTACTTTCAATATAAAATTTTAGGTTTTTTTAAAATATAGGAGACCGTGTAGCCTACAACATCGTTATTCAGTGTGAATTATTTCAGTTCGGTAAGTCAGTTGGTTTTGGTGTCTTTCTTAAAACCACGGCATGCAAAATTTAACTTTGACAAGCCATTATGCAAAAAATATGATCGATAAAAAAATTTCATAAAGGCTAAATTAATTCACAGTTTATGTCTTAATAAAGAATAATATATTTGGTAAAAAAATAAAAATAAAACCGTAACGAAGAAAACTACTGGCTACCATGCTCTCAAGAAGGCGTTGTACATAAATTAACACCACAATGGTTTCTCGAAGTCTGCTGGAACTCGGGAGCCAACTTAGAAAAAAAGAAAAACGAGTATTTGCCGCCTTTATGAACAATTTTTTTCCAGTATGACATAATTATTCAGCACAGTGCTGTCCAATAGATAGCCCTCAAGCAGTGCTTTTGCAACTTGTATGTAAAGAAAAACTTTACTGAAAAATGCATTCACACATAGCACCAATTGTAACGTTTTAAATATTTGTATTAATGCGATGTGGTAGGTTGTATAGATATTATTACATTTAATTTTGTTGTTGTTTTGTATAATTGTATTGTATTATATTCTTTATTTGTGGTCACATTTTCTTTCATAAACATGGTGACAATGCAGTTTAAAATAAATGTGTTTCTGCACGCCTTCGTTTTTTAACTTTTCACACTTGTTGTGACCCTCGGTTTGTTCGTAATGTTACATGCGTGGATACAGGGATTTGCGTCCAAATCGAGTTGCAGAATTATTTCGCTATGATTAGTTCAGCAGAAACGCATGTTGACGAAATCTATTTCCTACGATTGCTCTTTTGTGTTTTTCAAAGTTAACTTCCAAATTTCAATACGTGTTCTTTACTTTAATTCATAACATTCTTCGCTCTTGAGGAAAAACTCGAAAGTGCGAAAATTCGTTGCGTCTAAGAGTTTCATATCCGGAATGTTACTATTCGAAGTTAAAACTAGAAACCTTGGGTTAAAGAGATAGATTTTAGTGAAAAGTAATTAACTTGTGGTGTGAACAGCCTTTTCAATATAGTACAATCCCACATCAGCGCAGTATAGCGAAGGTCCATCGATGTTTTGACAGATGATTATTGCTATTTTTAAAAACACGATGCCAACTAGTTAAATAATGCAAGTACGTGTTGTTAAGACATTACACTCTCGAATGTGACTATCGTGCTTCCGAACAAACTATGGTAGTCCGATAAAGAACTGCGGAATGACGTGAAAGACACGGCTCTATGAATAACTGGCAATCCGGCGTGAGGTCACTTCTGTCCTGAGGACAATTTCCTACGTCGTTACTCGCTAAATAATTAGTAATACTTCACAAGCACATAGCTAGAGCCATGATTTTGCCGCGAAAATATTTTTGCCCCACTTAGTGTCAATGTCTTACGTGTAGGCCTACACCTGCAGCTCAACTTCATGATTATTGGCAGAGTATTTTTGTGCAGAGTTATTACTCACTTGACTGTGCCAATCAGTACACGGATAACTGCGACACAAAACGTCTGTGATTTGCGGGTTCAACCTCCAGGCATCCAATCACTGACCACAAAGCAGATATGCAGGTGTGCACGTAATGCACTGAAACAAAATGCTGCAAAAAGCTTTTTGCGAAAACTACCGGGCCCCTATTTATGATTACTGGTTGCATGTTTTTGTTCAGAGAAGTTTCTCATTTGACTGCACCAATAAGAATAAGAGTTTTGTGACTCTGAACGTCTGTAATTTGCCAAGGCAAGTGAGAGTAAAATCATCCAATCACAGACGATGTAGCAGAGCTGAAGATGTGCACATAACGCATTGAAACCAAATGCTGTAGAAATCTTTTTGCCATAAAATTGTGTATCTAATTGTAGCATTAAACTTGTACCCGAGGCGAGATGTTTCACAGTATAGTTGCTTTGCACGGGTATTAAGCCTACAATTTACCTGCCTAAACCAGATATTTTGCTTAGGCTACCATCAAGGCGTTCTGGGTTCGAGTACCAGCAGGGTCGACCCGGATTGTCTCATGTGGGAATCACGACGGACGATGCCGTAGGTCGGAGTGTTTTCTCTGGGATCTCATGTTTTCTGCGTCCTTTCATTCCGGCGCTGTTACGTACCTCATATCAGTGTATCATCCATCACCAGTGCTGACATCACTGTCAAGAAGTCTATGTACCTGGCACATGAATGATATAACGTGTCAAGCCGTAAAACCTGTCTCCATACATCAGTTACGGTTATCTACGAAAAGAACGCGGGTTTCGAACTATGATTCTGTAGTTTAAAAACTGCAACGCTGTTAATTTAGGCATGACTTTGAGACCCTTCAAATTTGCTAAATTCCAAAAATACTACCCGAATTCGTGTATCAGAGATGTAGAAGCTTGCGTTGCTGTTCACTACAAACTATATGCAAATTAAATTGCAGGTCACGTAGGAAGAAGACCACTAAGAAAACACTGCACGGCAGATTAGTGCCCTGCGTCGAGCCTGGCAGTCTAACCAAAATATGTTCACACTCATATTTACCTATGGCATGGAGGTAGATACCCGTGTATCTGCAGAGACAAGTTGCATACTTAAGACGAGGGCTTGGTGGGGTGAGGGCACGGTCGTAGAAGAACAGGTCTGGACACTCGCCTATCTACCAATGTATTTTGCTTGACCCCCTTTTTGTTTGGCTGTAGTTCGTCAAGTTACCGAGAATGTCGTACTTCTTGGCGCTGTAATCCGGGCGGTCGGACTCAAACTCCGTCCACTTTTTTCCATTGTTAAATTTATAAAGTAAATAAAGCTTGCTGGAGCCTTTTCTTAAATTTGTTGGCGAAGAAAGTATTTCATAAATTGATTAAAAAAAATACGTTTTGATAAATTGTTTATCTTAGCGGAAAGGAAGTGGGCGGAGTTTAGTCCGACCGCCCTAACATCAGCGCCAATAAAACACAATATTGTCGGTAACTTGGTGAACTACAGCCAAACAACAAGGGGGTCAAACATCCAGGCGAGTGTCCAGACCTGTTCTTCTACGACCGTGGGTGAGGGGGATTAGCAGCGCCATCAAGCAGGCAGTGTAGTCCGCGATGTACATAGCATGGAAAGGTTAATTACGCGCCTTACAACTGTTCCCCTTCAAATGGCTGCTGTGTTATCGATTCTCGCACCTCGGCGAGTCATTGACCCTGTTGATGGACCTGCCTCGGCTGGCGGGGTGGCAGGAGGGGGAGGGGTGGCGCTCTGCCCTAAGAGTGGGGGAGGGGGGTAGGTCAACAACCCGTGTGGAGCGCGTGCGCGGCCTGCACACACGGTGTGTGCGTGTGTACGTGAGCGCGCGTGTGAGGGGAGGCAGTTGAGGTTGGTCGGGTACGCCGGTTGGGGGCGGGACGTTCACCTCTACCGAGACACGGGGCAGCTACGCTCGACTCGATGTAAACGCAAGTACTGCTCGGCCGGCGAGAGTCACCATTCGGAGAACAGACATTGTAGCGGGGCCACATGCATGAAAAAAAAATCAACCCATAAGTAGAGCCATGATTTTATGGCGAAAAGATTTTTGCAACAACTGGTTTCAATGCGTTATGTGCACAGGTGCCGTTCTGCTAGATAATTTGTGATTGGATGATTTTACTGCCACTTGTCTTGGCAAACCACACACGTACGGAGTCACAATAGCCTTATTCTGATTGGTGCAGTCAAATGAGAAACGTGTCTGAACAAAGACACGCTGCCAATAACCATGAAGCACAGCTGTCGAAGTGCACGAGAGACACTGAAACAAAGTGGGACAAAAATCTTTTCGCGACAAAATCGTGCCCCTTCCCATAAGTAGTTTATTCTTTATAAATTTTAAACGTGGCCAGTTACCCTGAATTTGGAAGTAGAAATTAATTGCCTACTTCGATAGCCAATCACTTACACAAATTTCGCATGTGGGATGGTTCGCGATCGTTGTCGTTGGCCAGGGTGTTTTTTCGGAGTGCTGCCTATTGGCTCGTGAAGAGACGTGCAGACCTTAAACAATCCTGATTTTATTCAAAATACCATTCCACGCGTTGTCACGCGGTTAGGCTACGAAAATAATTAAAGGACCCTTTACACAGACCTATTTATTTGCCACACACTACTTTCGTTTCTAACAAGTTTTTTATAGTATGGAAATTACTGCACTGCAGAAGCCTCTAGATAAAATATGCCCGTAGAGCGAACCTTTACCTTTCGCAGGGTACAATAAAAAATAACGTTGTCGCTGAAAGTCCCATAGTAAAAATTATTCGGCGGGAAACTTGCACGCTACTTCAGTGCTTGGCTCGTTGAGGCGATGAAGCATTTGATAAGAACTTTAAGATCGACCTTATAGAACAGTCTCTCAGAGCCTCTAACGCGTGTGTAGGCGGCGATCTTATTCCTAACCATCGCTAAAAACCCTAAGTTATTTGCGCAAAAAAAATATTAATTGAAGGAAAACTACTTATAATGTTGTTAAGTTACTATTGCATGTGCTTTCTGCTCACTTACAGATTACTCTTTACGTTTAAACATGTGTATAATTGGAGTATTTGAACTGAACGGCAGTTGAAGTATGTTCAATAGCCGAGCAGGCCACGGTTTTGTAACAATAATCCATGAGTCAGTATAGGTTAGTATCTCAGAACGGGAAAGTCTATACATGAAAGGGTAGGCGATTTCATACAAATTCGGCCATGCTGCACGAGTTCGACGTTGCTCGAGAAAATGCGCCCAAATTCCGCTAACATCTCGTGGAACATGAATGTCGCAACGTTTTTACTCTGCGAGATTTGTTCTTGACGTGGTCGTTTAAGTTCATGCTAGGAATTGTTTTATTACTGCAAAAAACTCAAGCCTTTTTTATAGAAATGCTCTGAAAAAATTCGAGCCAAGGGCTTGTCATACGACGCACAATTCCATTCATTCATTCGCAAAAATATTAATATTTTTCTTGATTTTTGCTTATTTTCATAGCAACATTGGGAATATTTGGGTACAAAAATCTGAAATACTACTAGGCTTATTGTTACCAAAAACATTACTTGCAAATTATGATCAGGGAAAGGAAAATGTCAGGAGTTCGTTGACCTGTATGTTAGAATGGACTGTCCTGTGTGTATATACTCAAGCCCCGTGTCCACTAGATGAACTCACAGGAACAACAGACAATGTACGAATATACGAGGCTTGAAGGTACAGTGGTTCCTAACATCCAGGCCATGGTGACAAAACAGTGTAGGGACTCTTAGATATGAAAATTATGTTGCTTTAAATTTTTTTCTTTCCAAATCACTGTAAAACTACCGCACGTGGCCTTAATGGGAACGAAGCGGAGTCGGCTTTTTGGCAGAAACCTGTGTAGACTTTCTGTTTGAAAGGGCGAGGGTCACAATGGGTAAGTCTAGACTTTCGATTCGTGGAATGGTCGAGGACACTCGCTCATCGTTATTTCAAGAAACAACATTGGATTTTTATTGCTACACCTACAGTCCGAACGCAGTAAATGGAACGTTATTCGATTATGTATATGTTTGTATTTATACGCGTGCGTGCACGCGCGGGACCCCACTAGGAAGAAAATCTACTCACCACTGACTGAGTACCATCAGTATATTTACCCTCTCTTCAGCCGGTTGTTATCCTCTTTCCCCAGCATGTTGTCTGTTCACCTTTCTTCGCCCTTATTGGTTCTTAATACCTCGTTGTTAAAGGGCCGTAAAACTCTCTCACGCCACCTAAATTTCCTGAAACATAATAAATCTTCTTAATATGTAACATCTGTCTTGAAACCTATTTTACTATAATATTTCTCTTCCCTCCCCTTCTCATCATTAAAATTACTCTTGCAGTCACGTAAAAGTGAAATTTTATAGTAAAATAATAATATCTCCACATTATGTTATTCATATCTGGAGTTAGACCTAACTTTGTTCAGTGAAACATTTTATTTTCACATAAACTGAAGTCACAAGGATCACAGCCGACCAATTATTTGAGATCTAAGTTACGGCATGAAGTATGTGTCTACATTTACCTTACTGCTCCTTCTTGTAAACAGTAGAATCGACTGAGCGAAAAAAACACACAATTGACACAATGTCATGCGACAGATGAAAACATCCGAGAACCATTCCGAATGTTCATTTTCAGCAACTAGTCCAGTGGCGTGAGGTGCGTGGTTGCAAAGTACGTTGAGCGAGAGAGATTTTGCTCAGCGCTTAACATCGAGGACTTTAGCGCTGGTGAGGGGTGACATGTATGGAGTAGCACCGGAATGAAGGGGACGGGGGAAACAGGAGATCCCCGAGAAATCCCACCGACCAACGGCATCGTCCGGCACGATTCCCACATACGAAAATGTGGGGACCGACCCCACCGGGAATCGAGCCCGGATCGCCTTGGTGGGAGGCGAGAGGTCTGACCATCCAGCCACTGCGGCCCCAAAGCACGTAGATATTTGCGTACTACTGTGCAGTCTCGTTGCACGCAGCGTGAACCAAACAGAACGTCATGCGGCCACTCAGGAACAATCTGCGAGGAACCAATTCTAATCACGATGTCACGTCAGTTGCAGACGCATATATAGAATGATGTTATGTAGACAAGGAACCAACAACTACAGAAGTGCAAACTCTTGCGTACCTTGCAACAACTCTCCACCCGCCTCTACATACGACCTACAGGGCTCGCCCACCTGGAGCTGTTTTAGCGCTGTAGACACAGCAGCGAAGAAGCTACAGAAGCAACGCTGACGCACTCACCTAGTGCCTCACTGTTCTTGCGTGTAAGGCGCTGAACTATCGCTCAGCGTTCTCTCAGTACCAACAGAACTATGGATCTTCGAACGGTGACTCTTTCATTGTATTGTTGGGAAATCTTCCATAATAAAACTATCAACGCTAACTGACAGACAACGCACAACTTAAACCGGTGGGTCTAGAAGAATGCCACCATCTTGGATTTTCTTCCCTTTTATCTTCCAAAACTTTCTTTTTTATCCTAAAAAGCAACAAAAATTTCCCTATTCCCCTTAAAAAAATTTTTTTCCTTCTAAACATTTCCCTCTTCTCTTACTCGGTGTGTCAAAACACACAAGAAACCGACGTATTTTCAAAGCGGCTGGATGACCCGTCTTTTAGCAGGTCATTGATTGGGAACGGTCACTGACCACACTTATATTTAATTAGTTATTGATATGTTTTAAATATAACTTTTGTTTATATTTTCTTATATACTTTATTTATCTGTACTACTTTTAATTTTATTTTTATTGTACTTTTTATGTGAATTATTAGTTACGTTTATTTCAAACTTAATTCTATTAATTATATATATTTTTAAGTTAAAACCTTTTGCTTACTGTATATAATTTTCACTTATTGTTTCCGACTAATTGAGTGTTTTCTCATCTCTCACCCCACTAAAGCATCTGACATATTGATTTTGATAATATAATTGACAATGATTGATGCAGTAATATAATAGACGTGTCTGAACAAAGCCACACTGCCAATAACCACAAAGCAGGGTTGACGATGTGCACGTATGACATGTAAACAAAACGATACAAAGTTCTTTTCGCGGCAAGTTCGTGGCTCTATTAATTACACAAGTACTCACAATATTTTTAGGTTTTTTCTAACATTCTAATTTAGATACGTTTAGGCATTGTTAATTATTTACATTTAAATAAATAATATTTATTTAATTTATATAATATTTATTTACATGGCACACAGAAGACAAATCAAAAACACACAATCTTCTAAACAGATTTTATTTACTATATAATCTATATACTACTACATGTAAAAACATAGGTACGTTGAAAATATTTTTACTTTTGTATTAAATAATCTCAGCCTTATAATGTCTGCTCTTGTATCACTTAGTGTCCTTTTTTTATTTATTTATATCGGTAAACCACACTGAGAGAATTTTTTACCAAATGTTTGTTTGTTATGGTAAAATTAATATTTACTTGAGTTAACAATACATATTGTTACTAGAACATAATACCTGAATCAATACTTCTGCTTTTGTTGGCCCAACAAATGATGTGGTTTATCTTGCAAAGTACATACGCCTTCAATAAAATATTGGGTTGATGCAGTTGTAATACTATGTTTGGAAGTACACATTACTGTAAACCCACATTACATTACTGTAAACCCACATTTTGTTAAGCCAGTCAAATCTTTATGTTTATGTACATAGTGATTTGTAATCACAAATCCAAATAAAATTTACAATTTGTGTGACAGCACTAAATCTATATTTGTAAGTGTATTTACATGTATGCACAAACAATCCCGATAAAACAATTCCCTCAGAAAACGGAATAATACAATACGTAAAATTTCTTATTGTGCATTTGCGTGAATGTTATACATTTTACGAGTCATATGTTTATTAGAATGTGCTATCCACCTTCAGTTTTGGGCGTGGATGCTAGCAACCTATCCTCAGTGCGAGAGATGCCGGGTTAGATTATTGGTGCTACCACATTTGTTTGTGACTCGCCACAAAATAACTATGCACAATCAATAATGTTTAGTTGACTTGATCAAACATTACTTGTGCAATAAAATAAAATTAACAAAGTAATTTTGCTTCAGGATTTTTTTTTTCGTTACATACGAAAGAATCATTCGGTTGTGTCATGCAAATTTTGTTTAGCTGGACTAAAAACTTCCTCTCGGTGCATGCTCCTCGGCTTCACGTCGCCGATTACATGAACTTGGATACAAAGTCCTTCAGAAGCGACACCGATGTTGTACTGACTCAGCTACACTTGTTCGGTATCGCTGTCGCCGGTGTGTGGCAGTACCACCCTCCTGTACCTGATCCCAAAGGCTTACCAGGAGACACATTGCTGTCCTTCATGCTGGGAGGGTCGTCAGTCCTCTCCAGTCAGTCCCAACGGCCAGGGCTCACCATAGCCGTGCAGTCAAAGCATAATGCTGACAGGGTAGTTAAATACCATTGGCAGAAGGAGATAATGCCCCTTACAATCGCGGTGGCAAGTAGTAAAAATTCACTCACCTAGCAACGGGAACACCCACAGATTATCTGCGGGGAACCACCTTGCTAAGGGCGAGGCTATCCACCTCTACGAAACCGCTTAGTGGACGAGTCCAATTAAGGCGGACCAGACCAGGACCCAAGGACTCACCCTGTAAGTCTCCTCCTGAGCAGGAGTTCATAAACCACTACCACTCAGAATCCAACTCGTGATTAGCTCAGCACAAAGCTGGGGCTTCACACCGATCCCCTGAGTACCTGCGAATCACCCTGCATCTGAGTATTCACCCGAGTAGGTGTCCACCTTCCAGGGCTCCAGAACCCCTTCTCCAGATCAACATTACTCGAGATCCGCAAAGCAGGACACTACTGCGTTTCCCTGGGGGGACATGCAATCTGTTTGTAGGTTGCACAGAAGATTGGGACAACCGTACCAGCTTCTGGAAACTGGCCTAAGAAACCCCGCCGTGGATCTTTCCCTCGTACACAAAGGGGCCACCACTTGTCCGATCTTCGTCTTTACACAGTTAGCCGCTTCGCAAGCACAACGTTCCCAGCCCTGATCACGGGGAGGTGGAGGTGGACTTGAATGCGAGAGGCTATATATTCGCATCGCATCCCATTGCGATTTACGACGACGGCAGATGTGGAGGAAAGGCTGGATAGGACACAGTTGACGACTCGCATCTTCTGCACCCAACATCCATCGGAGTTTTTCACCGATCTGAGGGACGTTGTTACATTTCGCGGAGGGCCTAAGATCTCCCGACCGTTCCCAAGCACGTCGAACTCCCCGGACAACGTACTTCCCCTTACACTCACTTACGAGCCGGGCGCCATGGAAGTGCCGCACGCAGCCATAGTAATCGCCAACATTGGCGAACAGTTCATCGTCATGGTCGAAGTAGTCGCCAATTCGCCTGAGTTTCTCGATGTCGTCGTAATCATCACCACATCTCGAGCGAAGAATTCACTGACTTAGCCAAAGTGTCATACAATCTATTCCAACCAATTAGAAACAGGAAAAGTAACACGTTCTGTTCTCTGTTTACACTAGAAGTAATATCAGTTGTAGATGATCCACAGCATCTAGGCTCCAATCTGAACCTTTCATAATCATTCTTCCTCATGGCAAATTTTTCCTCGCTGGTTTTGATGTTTTGTTAGTCATGAAGAGGTACTTTAGTTGCATTGAGTGCTTTTATACAATGTCCGTGTACACATAGTTCCGGTTTAATTTGATTACACTCTAGCCGTATGTATGTCTATCGAATTTCAATGTTCCAAGGTTATCCAACTCCTCGGTAAGTAGCTGTATTTAATTTTCTTTTATACTCTCAAGAAACGTGCAAATGTCTTTAGATGTACCTATAACGAATTTGTTGCAACGTGTCTTCATAGTGCCACGAACTGTCGATTCCTTCAGAATGAACCCATCACCATTTGGCTTGTTCATACTTTTTACAATCTGGCAAGTCTTCATATCAACATGTCTTCTATGTTCTTCCCTTTATATGTTTTACTGATTACGATATACTTTTCGTAATTCTTTGTTGTCTTGAATGATTCGTATTTCATAACACTTGAATTCACGTCTACATTCGTAGTAACATACGAGTAGGGACGGGAATTTTTGGTGAAAAGATTTTTGCCCCACTTTGTTCCAGTGTCTTACGTTCACACCTGCAGCTCAACTTCATGGCTATTGGCAGAGTGTTTTTCTGAAGAGTCGTTATTAATTTTACTGTGCCAATCAGCACACTGATAACTGCCACACATCACGTCTGTGATTTGCGGGTTTTACCTCCACACGCTGGGTGTTAAGGCATCCAGTCACTGACCACAAAGCAGAGCTGCAGGTGCGCACGTAAGGCACTGAAACAAAGTGCTGCAAAAATCTTTTCGCGAAATTTCCTATCTCTAAATACTAGAGTCAAATAAGCCTTCTTAATGTACGCATATTTTACTTCTCTCATGTCGACACGCGTTGCAAATTTTACTGTAAGTCTCGTCACAGTGCCGGCACGGTTATCGCAATGTTGATGACCAATTTTCCGATCTTTCTTTTACGTGTCAGAAGTTTCTTATGACGCCATAATTGCAGCATCCTTTGACATGGTAGGCTCATTTACATCACGCGTTTGCTCTCACATCGTACTTGATTGATTAGCAAAGAGAACAACTTGACCTGTGCATATCTTCGAATGCCTATGTAAATTGTCAATACGTGCAAACAGCCGATGACATTTATCGAAACGATATGGTGTACAAGATAGGTTCATCTTGCATTTGCTCATTCCATGCCTTCCTGCACCCGCTGGGGTAGACAGACCGTCTAACATACGTTACACACGTTGTATAACGACATTCGTTGTAATGGAATGGTTGAAAAGAATACAAAAATAATTTCAAAGAGAACGAGGCCCTAAGAGTGTCACACAAAGGCAATTTTTTTTTTTTTCGGCTTACCTTTTCTTTCTTAATCTACCATAATAGTTTATTAAAATTCACGGTTACCACATTTCAAACTATTACAATGCTGTGTCTACTGATTTAATTAATATTAGTGGGATGATTTTACAAAATGCAAACAAACAATGTTAACAGCTTCGTTCACATAAAACTTATACGGAACTTGGGCCTTAATTTCACATAGTTTCATACAATTCCCAAACCTATTACTTTAAAAGTTCGTACCTTCCTCTATAATAACTTTATGCCATAAGTCGTCTGTATGTTTTTGTCATATTTTGTAGTTAGGAATCATCTCCCAAAAGGTGTTGGTCTAATTGAGAATCAACATGAATTTATGTATGCATGTACCCAGACAGCACATAATGTTTCAGTTATGTTTCAGAAATGTTTTTGAAAATTTACAATGTCTCATTCATATAATATTTTATTTCAATGTTTCAGAGATATTTCAGAAATAGTACAATGTAACATTTCAATCCCAATGTTTCAGATATGTCACGGAAATATTTATGTAAGCCTTTTTGTAACGAGCGATTATATATTTCGCAGCACACATTGCAGAAACAATTCAGAAATATTGCAAAGTAACATTTCAGTTAGCACATTTCAAATAGGTCTTCAAAACATCAAGTTGAGATGTTCGCCGCAATGGTCGCTGGTTAATTACAAGTAAAATATTATAAAGTAAAATAGTTAAAAATGACATTTTGTGGATATAGGCAGCTGTTATATTGCTCGTTTTTCAAGGCACTGTGTCCTAGAAATGTTTTTTGAAACGTATCTTATATTGTGCACAGGTAAATGTTAATAATTGTATGTATGCATGTATGTGTGTATGTATATATGTATGTTATATATGCATGTATGTATATATATTTGTATTTACACACATATACGTATATACATACACAGATGCAATTTTTAGTTTTTAAATTTATTGAGTTGTTGATATAGGCCTATATTTATAGTTTCCTGAATTTGGCTTTAATTGTATTTAAAATGGTATGGGACTAAATATATGCGTAAGCCTACTTCACGTAAGACGTTTGTCATGTGATATTATTCGCAAATGTTTTGTTTATACATTGGCCATAGTTTGCCAGTACTACAGTATTACCTCTACATGTTGACTAGTTAACCTTTAACATGGACGATTAGGCTGCAAAATTGTTGACATTTTATGTTCATACCATGAAAAAATCTAGAAGAAACGTAGGAAAAATGTAGTGCATATATTAAGGGGCCTCCCTAGATAGGTTGCGTTTTGTGTGTGTGTGTGTGTGTATGTGCGCGAGGCAGGAGCGGTAAGAGTGCCACTAACCGACGTACGTACTACATTATCGCCTCTCCGTGCAAGCTACTCAGCTGGCGTGCAGTGCTTTACTGTTATCCTTTTTCCTATGGGACTTTAAGCGGTGAACACATTATTTTATTTATGGGCAGCGTAGTTCAATGTCTAACGCTTGTTTCTTTAGCTGTGTTTTTCGAATCAGGTTGTTATTTTTCCTGATACGACAATGTGGAAAAGCAATTTTGGCCATTTTGAGGGACCCGAAAATGATGTTTCTAATTAACGTAGTGAATTTTTAAAACTAAAGCGACATAGTTTGAAGTGTGTGTTCTTTTCGTTAAAAAAACAAATATAATGCGCTTTAAATAGTTTCGTCAAAAAAGAAATAGTCGTTACTTGCTGCAACGCATTTGAAGCGTAGGTAGGAAGACCACACAAGGACGCTTCAAATGCGTTGTAACGCACAGATAAATCCTTTTTTTTTATTTATGAAACTATTCCACATCCGCTCATTGTGCTAATGTACGGAAAGTTTAAAACACACTTAGGTCAAGGTTGAAATGTCATTGTTAAGACTCAATGCTAATTGAAAACACTGTTTCTAATCCCGTCAACATAGCTAAAACCGGCCTTTCGGGCTGCCGCTGCCGTACTTCAAATTTTACTAACCGGATGTATGTGAAACTCAGATAGGAACGTGCACTGAACTTCGTTACAGACTTTCCACCAATAAAATTAAGGTCATCGCTTGAAGTCTCATAGTAAAAATGGACCGGCAGGAGTCTTGCAAGCTAGTTCAGCGCTTGGCTCGTTGTGACGATGTGGCATTTCATGCTCGTTTCAATATCGCCCTTATAAGTCCTTCAGTTCTTAACCTCTAACGCGCCAGTAGGTGGTGCCTTTAAGGACATGGGCCCGAGTTTCTTCGCATTTAACGACAATTATTTTTTAAAACATAAATGGGAGCCGATATCACAAAATCGCTTCGTAACTTTGTTATGACTGATTTAAACTGCGTACTCTAATTTTGTCGAGTCAGAAGACTGCAAAATAATTGCTAATTAGTTAATTAACGAAATTTCCTTTTAATTAATAAATTACCTCTACTCATCTTACAGTTTGTCTAAAAAAATTACATTGCATAGTAAAACAAATTTGCAAAAAAGTTACGAAGCAATTTTACGATATCGACTCTCGAATACATTTTAAAAAATAATTCTCTTGTAAACCGAGAACCTCGGACCCAAGCCCTTAAGTAACTGACACAGAAATATATCTGTTATAAAAATTACTTCGCAGGAATTTATAACTTACCGTTAACGACAGTTGTTATTGATCTCTTGTGTAATGAATGAGTAAATATTGGAGGTGTTTCGTAGAGTGGAATGCAACACAAAACTTGTACAAGCCTATGTTAAAAAATACGCAAGGAAATATTTACATTTACATCATGCATATTTGTTAGACCTGTGTTAATAGTGTCGTAATGAACAGAGGTGGACCGGACGGAAAAAATATATTTAGAAGTAAAACTGCGAGGGGACAATTAACCAATAGATCCGAGCTAATTCACGACTGCCAGAAATAGAACCTAAAAACAAAAATACGTCATTGAAAACCGGTTTCGAAAGAACCGTTAAAGGGCTGTAAAAACTTTTTAACAGCACATTCCCGTGGCTGTAATCTAGGTTTAGGATAAAGAGTAATTACCTCAAAACGCAGCCCAGTTAACTGCCTATTCCTCTCAAAGTCTTATCCGACCCGCTACGCCGAGATAATAGAGTAGTGATTTCCTAACTGGCAATTGAAGTTAAAGTCATTAAAAATTAGTCCTGTGACTATGTTGCCATGAGTTTGAATCTCAGGAAAGCAAAATATGTGAGTGCCGTGCTCTCTAAGATACTTGTCAGTCTCAGTAGCGTTGTCGGTTAGGTGCCGGCCTACGGTGCGAGAGGTCCTGGGTTCGAATCCCGGCTCGGGCATATATATTGTGTTGTCTTCACCCTCATCGGCTTTTAACCTCGTTGATGAAGGACAGTAAAACCGTCTCACCTCTAAGAGTTTTCCTAAAATTAGAAATAGAAGCTTTAAAAATCTAACTCTAGTTTTCGCAAGTAATTTGTCGTGTTGTATCTGTGTGGCCGAGAAATCCGTCACTCTTCCTGTTGACTGTATCTTATCTATCGGGACGAAACACCAACAATGTTGTCCTCCTGTAACAATTCTAAGAAAACTTTAAAACATCTGTAAGCAGTATAACAAAAAATTACAAAATAACATTACCAAAACATTTCACATATATAGTCTGTTTCATGTAACTTGTCCGTATTTTGGCATTTCTCTTCTGAGAAAAGTGTCCAACAGTTCCATTGTTTGCAGCTTTAAACCTACCTGGCTTCCTGGAAAAGCACGGTCTCCTCAAACCTGTGTACAGACACGTTTCTCAGAAGTGAACTGTCAAAATACGGAACACTTATTAACAGAGACTATAATAAAGTATTAAACGTCCTAATACACCTCACCCAATCACAATTAATTTTAACATGTTATCATTTCGTTGCCCATACTTCAAATTGACTTCCTAATAAAATTACTTCCATGCCACTGTCCAGGCATCGAACCCACTACAGCTAAGGACTGTTTCGGATTTCCGCTACACTGATGTAATCACATTTCTGCTACAGTTCAGCATTAGTTTTTTTGTTCTATAATCATCTCTTTAGAAGGCGTGGTGCATTTCTTAAAGCATAATTTTTTTATGTATTCGAAGGACTACTATACTAGCAAATATATAGGCCAGAACATTATAATTTTTTTTATTTTTACATTTAAATTTAAGTATTAAAACTGCTTACGCTTGACACGTTCGAGTTGACATTTTGTAACCTACGGAAATAAATTATTTTGAAGACTTGGTTTCGACAACAGGTCCTACAATTTGACTTGTACAAATTACAGTACTGTACCGATGCACAAATGTGCTACAGGGGCAGAATTGAAAACTCCGCAGGAAAATGATGACGATAGATTATGAGACGTCTACCGAGGGGTTAATGACCGCACAATTGTTCGAAAGAGAATACTGGGAGAGAGAGAGAGAGAGAGAGAGAGAGAGAAAGATGGCACATTTCCACATGTCCTTTTGTTATTTTATATGCATATATATCATATCTATTTCATATATATTTTATATACATAGACATACACATTCACGCATAATTAATTGTAAAGTTTGTATATTTGTTCAGTAACTGAATTTTAGCTTGATATGATTTGTGTAGTTGTTCAATAATTGAATTTTAGTTTGATATAATCCATATTCCACGTAAATAACGTCTTTATTCGTAAGAACTAAAGTGACTGTGATAGTTTTACAACACATCGTGCGTTCGAGGTTGATGGTGAAGCTGAAACACAAAAGGCGGTTAAATTAAAAAGTGTGTACCTTGGTTTTCGGCATGGAAAACATTGTTCTATTTAAAAAACGAATTTCCGTGTTTAAGGAGGCGAATACACACTTGCCAGGTACGTACGTATGAAGGTTGTTTCACTCAGCACATAACCAATTAGTAGAGGTACGTCAATTTCGCGGATTCATCTGGCAGCAGCCTAGACTTGTCAGTCCTATACACCCACCGGCCACAATCGATTATCTATTGGCTTATAACCGTACAAGCAGGTAGCTAGCGATAGCACTTCGCATTATTTCCTTGTTTACTACTGGCTTGCAGTAGTCAAACGCGTTTCGTGACAGCCGCCAGCAAGTCACAGACATGACAATGAAGTATACATAATTGCCGTTCAACCTGACTTGGAATGTATCTGCGAAATTTACGTATCCCTACCAATTAGGTACGCTACTAGCCTGCGCCGTGTTGTGTGACATTTGTGCAGGATCAGTTGCTCGAACAGCGGGAAATGGTCTTATTGGGTAACGAGCAATTCAGCGATAAACGCAACCTATTTTCTCCAGACTGGATGTGTGAGTAAACAGGTATATGGCTAAATAAACTTGTCAAGCAATTTTTGACGATGGCATACTACATAGCAGACGTATCGCAACGCATATTCTGAAAATAGTTATCAGTGTTTGTGTTCTACAAGACGTAAAGTACCTGGGCGTTAGCTAGTGAGAATTAAGATGAACTTACTAGCAGTTTTCTTTTTCTTAACAAATCTGCACCTTAACTAGAGATTTCCAAGTGTTAATAAAAAGTTAGACTTTGTAACCTATACTTTGGCTAGTAAACTTACGACCAATATTATAGGCTGATAACGGGAGCTTACGAAGACCACCGTGTCAAAAATAAATATCGAACAAAATATTTTTGGTGGTACCAGGTACGTTGGAATCTTCATACTAAGTTCATTTCTTACGCTATGTTTATATAAACGAGTTGTTGAAAGATACGTGTACGCTGACAGAAAAAAGGTAGCTAGGTTTCCAAAAAAGTACTCTTTTCGCCGTGAACAGCGTATAACGAGCACAAACTACGTTATTTGTTCCTTCCTAAATCTAAGTGTGCAATGTGGCAAATACATCTTTAATTTCAACCATAATATTCGTTGACTCGACAGAAATATAATCACAAATTAATTTGTTATTGAAACAGTTTGTACAGTGTTATAAATTGGCTACGATGACATAGGCAGTTTCATCCCATCACTGTAATCCGGGGTAGACTACCAGCGTAGTATCATATGGAAAACGTACCGTCGGCAGGCGGATTTTCTCGCAGATCTCCCACTATCCCGCGTATCACCGCCAGATATTCATCTCACACTCCGCATAACTTGGTGTCAGCTGGGCGACAGGCAAGTCTCTCATGCAGGGTTGCCGGTTCTGTATTCACGCCAACCTCCCATCACTCTACTGAGGCGGGTGACACGGCAACAATTCGTACACTGTCTGTAAAGAAGAGTACAGTCTTCGAACAGTATTTTATTTGAAATGTACGACCGAGCGAGGTGACTCAGTGTCAATAATACACTGGACTCGCGTTCGAGTGGACCCGGATTTGACTCTCGGGCAGGGCATCCTATTTTTAGATTTCCAGGTTTTTTTTTCACAAACTAGTTCAGGCGGTGGCCGAGTTGTCAGAATACTCGCCTCCCACGAAGGCAATCCAGGTTAGATCCCCGGTGGGGTTCGTCCTCTGGTTTTCGCAAGTGGGAATATGTACCGGACGATGGTCGGAAGGTTTTCTCGGTGATATTCCCCATTTCGACGTTTCTCCATTGTATTGCAGGGTCTCATTCCATGTCAGTACTTCGAGGTCAGCAGATGTCTACGGGCACCCAGTTTAAATGTACATCTGAGGTGAGATACACAGGCTCACTGGTACTCTCCTCATACGATATTTATGTATTTCTATTTATTGCTCCAGGCGAATACTGGGATGTTTTTATTACTACAGCCCAGGGCGATTTCTTTCCCTTCTTGTGTCTGTGAGCCACTGGTTCCGTCATCTCAAATGACCTCTAGACTCACATTTAAGGGGACTCTTGATCAATTGCCGGTTCAGACATCCCGGTATTTATGATTTTCCGAAATGACTCCTGGCGAATGTCATAGGGTTCGTAACTAAATGACAGATTTCTCTCTAACTTCCTGTCTGTCAGATATAATGGTTTCCTTCACTAACGACTTCGCTGTCAACGGAGAGATTTTAGCCAGCGCGATCTTGTACTCTCAGTGATGGAAAAGCTTTAAGGCTACCTCAAAATATTTTGTCACTATGGACCTCGGCAAATCAAATTTTTTTGGTGACCACAAAACATTTTTTGTTTCTCCCAGTCAAATTTTGCAGTGACTACAAAAATGTTGTAACCGCTACGAAAAATTTGTCGAGGTCCATATCGACAAAACATTGTGTGGCCACTACAAAACAGTGTTTTCTGTGCTGACCAGGATGAAGAGTAATGAGTGTGGAGCAGCCGCGGAAGAAGAGTGCGTGGGAAGTGGGAATACCGAGATAAAATCAGCCGACCAACGGCAACGTCCGCCACGTTTCCCTCATGCGAAAATCTCAAGTGAAGAAGAGATCTAGGTACACATCATTCAGAGCAGTAACACGGCGACACCAACCTATTATTGCAGCAAACTGTAGTCAGTTTTTGTAGCTATGACTCTGACTTTATTTCTTCCCCGCTATTATCTAAGGAAATATGCACAGAATTGATGCGAATTCGTCCGTTTTCGTTTCTACTATTCATAGATATAAAATAGAAAATCTTAAACGTACAAACATGGATATGTATTTTGAATATTCGCTGTAAAATTTCCGTTAAGGTTCATGGATTTATATCCGAGGAAATAGAACGCGTGCGAATGATTTCCTTGAGCTAATTGACTTAATTTCTTATGTTAACTACATCACTACCTCACCTACCATTTAAGATGAATGCCGCATAATGTGATCCATACTATTGTTATAGTATATGAGCGGTGCCACCTCGCTGTGTGGCGTATCCTTTCTTCTGTAATCCTTGAGGTCGGCTGGTTGGGCTTCTAGCAGAGCTATAGGTGTTTACAAAAGCTCACGAGGGTAGGTGGATACGATAAGATTTCAGTTTCAGGTGTTTAAAAAGGTCCAAGTACTCACGAGAGCAGCTTCTCGATCAACTCCTCGCGCTACCCTGCTCTCGCCATATTAACGCAAAAAAAAAAAAACGGACAGTATACATATACAAAACCACAATGAAGCGAAATGGTATGCAGAGTGTTCAAAATATTGGACAAGTAAACACGAAGCTAATATTACATTGGATATAAATTATATAATGTGTAGAAAATGTGCTGCGAACGTCACATTTATTTAAACCCTGAACAGCATCACATACGTGAACCAAGGAAAGTAATAAGGGAACCAAACGATTCAGGTAAGCAAGGGAGATGTTTCAGGAGCTAAGCATCAGCTCCGGTGTTTATCTATGTATGTTTACGTCGTTGTTTCCTCTAGTCTTGTGTTTGTGACGTCACTGTTAAGTCATCCTGTTGTGTGCAGCATTGACTTCGTCTTATAGCCTAGTTACTGTCGGTGCTGTTTTAATTTTAATGTATTAAGTTTTCTTATTTTCATTGTTTTTTGTTATTTATTTTAAACATTTTAGTTTCGGTTATTTGTATTTTATGTGATTTTATTCGAATTCCTTTTGGATTTTTTTTACGGTTTATTAATTATGTAGGTATTGACTGCAGCTGATTAACCCCCTTTTCCCGGTTGTTCTTTTATTGATATTTCTTGGTTCAGTCATTGTTTTCTGACATGACATAGCACTGCAGTGGCGTATGTCCGTGATATTTCATTTAATAATTGAGTTTAGTTAAGTAAAGTAACTGCTATAATTCTGCTTTTAAGTATTGTTGCTTTTCTTACTGCAATACAGGGGATATTTCTTGAGCATAAGAATCGGTTGTAAAATAGTTATTTTGACATCTATTAGCAAATTGTTTCTCCCTAGCAGTACTTATTAAAGGAACTCTACTTATTCAGTTTTGTTGTTGCGGGAAAATTTAACGTGTTCGTTTATATAGTCACGATTATTTTTAGATAGGGCCTACCTTCATCACACCGCCTTTAGTAAATGAGGGCCATTTAAGTAAAATTAATCGCAGATATTTCCACAAAAACAAATTAACATAAATGAAATGAAAAAATTCACAATGAGACTACACGTCACTGGCTACTACTTGACTTATGTAAAATCCATTGCAATTTTTTTTGTATAAAAACAGCTAAATGTACCAAAAAATTAAAAATTTCAGAAATTGTTTTAAAATATAAAAACATTTTGTAAAGGATTTTATATGTAAGTAAATTAGTAGTCCGTGATATGTAGTTTCTATATTAGTTTTAATTTCACTATGTTCAATGGTTTTTGCGGCTTTTAAGAATAAAAACATGCAAATTTCAACTTTATAGGAAAAAACTGACGGAGCTATTTTTTTTTTGCAAGAGGAAATATACTCCGAAGTAACGTCTACAAAACTAAAACTATTTCATACAAATATAATTACAAATCTTCCTCCTTGAACGACCTTAAGCTCCGTCTGGTTCTTGATTGACGCATATTTATTACGTCGTTATTTAAGTCGCAGTGTTCCGTGACGTACCCAGTCAGTTTGGACGTTAAACTTACGATTGCGAGAAGCCTATCAACACAAATCTGCGACGTTAACAAGTAGCAAACGACAACTTAAAGATTAGGGTTGGGCTTATTATAGATTAACGCTGATTAAAACTTCTTTTATTGTATTTTTAGGTTTTACAAATACTTTTACTGATGTGGAATTCAGTACTGGGTTCAGAGAACTTCAACGGATTTAAGAATGTGTAGCATTCATATGACGTAATCTTATTTTACATAATTAAAGGGTAATATAATTTCAACGCAGTTTTTCTCTTAATTGTTCATTATTTTACATTCAGGTACATATCAGTATATTCGACCTTATCATGCTTTATAAACGCGAGTATTTTACAGCTTCCTACTTATTCTGCAAACTGGAATTAAAAGGCTTTATGTGTAATTAATTTTGGGTATTCCAAAAATAATAAATTTGAACAGAGGGAACATTCGCACAGAACTTCAGGTATCTGAGATCTTGGTTAACATTCGTGACTAAAATTAGGTGGGTCTAGAGAATTACAAGGTATAAAATGTTGTGCTCTTCTTAGTTCGACAAGGCACAATAAGAAAGTGCGGTTTCTCAAGGAGCGTGTTGAATCCAGCAAAGGTTAAAACATAACCAAGACTATTGCGTTGAGTTAATTTTCATATCTTGAAGCAGTTATTACATGATATGACATATGTCGAGAGTGAGTCCTATGTATTACATCCTGAGAGATAGACTTAAAGGGCGCGTTTCAACGTCTTTTTTAATTTTTGTATTTGTACCAGATAATTTTTTTCTTATTTTAGACATAAATTATGATTAAATCTTCCTCTTAGAAAATTTGTGCATCTCTCATAAATTTTGCGTAATGAGTCGTAAACGTCCAAATTTGCACTTTATGGTTTTATGTACGCCACTAAAACCAACTGACATACCAAAATTAAAAAATTCACAGTGTATAACAATATTGTAGGCTATGATTTGACATACATAAAAACCCAAAATAAAAAATGTTTGTATTAAATAAAAATGCTGAATTTTAAAAAGAAAATTTAAAAATTCCAACCATTTTTTAAAAATGCAAAACATATATTTTTTGTGTTTATATTATTCAAATCATAGCCTACAACATTGTTATACACTGTGAATTCTTTCGATTTTGATATGTTAGTTGGTTTTAGTGGCGTACATAAAACCATAAAGTGCACATTTGGACGTTTACGACTTATTACGCAAAAACTATGAGCGGTACACAAATTTTCTAAGAGGAAGATTTAATCCCAATTTAGTTCTAAAATAAGAAAAAAAATTATTTGGTACAAACATAAAAATAAAAAAGACGTTGAAAACTGAGGTTAACCGCACCCTTAAACACGGGAGCTCACAGGCGTCCCTGAAAGATGACATGAAATGACGCCCCACAATGCGAAAAAAAATGGGACCAAAAAGAAAATCAATACCCGAATCGACGTGGTGGGAGGCGAGTGGTCTGACCACTACATCACTGCGGCCCTCACATTGTCTGTGTAAAATTATCTTTACACTTCTTGGTTTACCTAAAGTTGAAAAATTCATTTTGTTGTGCAGTCGGTCGCTTAGGTAAGCTGATAAGATAGTTTGTAAATAATCCAAAATATTTGCACGAGGGATGTGATGAAACATCATGTGCTGAAATGGCGTTGTATTAATAAAGCATTACATCGAAATCGAGCCAGAATAAATGTGCTGACCCTTTACATGTAGTAGTTGTAATTTGTAACAACAACTCAAGAATGTTTATAAGTATTGAATGTCGGTAGTTCACACGAACCCTTCATCCCTTCCTATCTATATTGCACTTCCCAATCACTCCGCAAATAACAACAACGACAATAATAATAATGATAATAATAATTATTATAATGATAATAATAAAAAAGTAGTTTGTCTTCAGTTCCTCAGAAGCAAATGAAACATCGTAAATACGCTTTCGGCAAATGTAAGTCACTGTATTAGAGACAAACAACATATTACTATGCATTTTTTAAGGGATGTTGTGTTTCTTTCACACGTCTGCATAAATATTTATTTCTACTAATTTTGACGTAGGCCATTCCTCTCTTTGGTTCGTTACTTATGTCACAGAGTAGTGTCACATTTTACGACAGAATCCCATCAATAATTTGAAGGCAATGAAAGTGCAACGTGCACTTTTTGTATCGCCGCAACGTGCGAAGACGGCGCAGTTGTCGTGCGTTCCCTTCCGGCCGCTGGATGCTGCAGTTCTCGTGTCGCCAGCTGTACGTCCCACAGGTTCAACGGCCGGCTGGCAGTTCAGAACAACTCGCTAGCAGCTCTCTCTTTCTCTTTCCCCCTCCTCATCTCTTTCTCTGTCCTCTCGTCCATCAAGTCGTTACATCTACATCGTGGTGCTGAATTATGACATGCTGGAAATACGATCGGTATTTATTATTGCATGGGGAAAAAAACTCCTGGAAGATACATAAACATAGCTTAGTTTAATTTTAGTGCTCACTATGTCTCTTTTTCTTCCTACCCTTAGACTCTGTACCAAATCAAATCGATATTTCCCCCCTCAAATACAAACTTCCGCACTGAAATTTATAGACATATTGAAATATTAATGTTGTTAGTGTTCATATGTATTCAATGACTGACATCTTCTCATAGCACTCCTGTGTCGCCTTCACATCTCCGGTGATAGTTGAACCACCGTTGCGCACCACAGCGCAGCCACGCTGTCTGAGGTGCAAACACTTCTGCAAGAAACGGGTTCGGTTCCCGCCCAGTCCAGCCATTATGATTTTGGTTTTATAATGCTAATGCGAAACCGCTCCAAGTAAATGTGGGCACGGTTCCTAAATACGGGATAAGGTCGTTTCTTTCCTTGCACAAGTTTGTCACAACTGTTTAGGTTTCGGTCATTATAATATCGCTGTCGAACAGACGATAAGCCCTTGTAACAGCTTAACCTGTATATTTAACAGTTCCTAGTTTTTTTCATTAACACCGACTTTTTATAACTAACGTTTCGAAATTTTCTATAGCCATTCGTGCACAAATCACTGGATTTATGTAAAGAAATGGCATGGTACTTGTTGCTACATTCAGTAAATTTTGCAACATAAAGAGCCAACATAAAAACTGTAAAGTTACAAAAATTGCTTATTTGACATTTTATAAGCTTACACTAAAGTACTGGCAACATTTGCTTCATCAGAGATCTCCAGAATTTTAGCAATGAGAAAATTTTTTATTTCGCCAAAGAATTAAGGCAATGCTTTATTGTCTCGTGTGTGCAACCGTCATTAGACGTAGAGTTGAATATGATGACACCATGGATTACGTCATAAGAAAAAACAGAGGCCTTTACTGTTATTATTTAAAAAAATGTAATGCACTTACGCAACAATCTGAAATATCACAGTGTTCGCCTTACTGTAATTGCAGTAATCAAATAAAACGTAGTTAATAGTGATTTATTTATTCGTTTTGAGGAATCCTGGCTGCTGCTGTCGGCTGGATGTATTCACCCTGAGTTAAAGCCAGTTAAGTAACCAAGCCATTATGAGAGAGGAAAAGCTTAGGTCGTGCGTAAATTATCGAGTGAGTTTTATGTTAGCCGATTTTTGTTTCTTACATAACTTGGTACCAAGTTTTTTTATTAATCAAACATAATTTCTGTTAATCAAATATTGATTTCTCTAATTAAACTTCCTTCATTGATTTAGTTCTAAAATTTCCCGGTGTTAGCGACAAAATTATATCGTATAATAATTTTTAAAACATTCTTGAACGCAGCAGTTAAGTAATTATGCTGTGTTTAACAGACAATATATATAAACCCTCATGTGAATATGAATATACTTACCAAACTAATTTCTTAAATAAATCTTAACAAATAAATAAAACTAAACCATTAAGTATAATTCTACAGCTATGTCTGAAAGCTCACCAAGTTCTGTTAACGCTTCGTAGATGTACTATTATAAAGTTTGTCGCTTTTCTAATATTTTATGTAATTTACCTTTGGTATTCTAGAATAAATACAACCACTATAAAAAGGCCGAGCTCCATATTGAAAAAAACATTTTATGGCCACCATAAGACATATTTTTTTCTGTTCACGTATTGGCAGTATAAGTGAAGTGAAGAAATTTTGGTCAGCACTTAACATCTAGGTCTTTAGCACTGGTGAGGAGTGATTTGATATGAGAATGGAGCTGCGTAGGAATGAAGGGGAGGGGAAATATGCAGTACAGATCTATAGGTTGTTCAGGATAAACTGAACACTGCTTGCAATTATCTGTGAGTCATTATGCCTCCATCTTTACTAATTTAAATACGAAAACTTCCATGTAACTAATAAAACTAGTGTAAATATTTCACAACTCTCAAAATTTTACTTATATAGCCCCAACAAATCCTTTTTTTTTTATTATTATAAGTGTTGGCCAGTGCTCATTTTAAAGTGAATCCCCTATAGATAAATTTAACTACAAAACAAAATTGGTTTATGTTATTCTTTAGCAAGAGTGGTACTTATAAAAATATATTATTCTATGAAACGTTTTTAATTTATCAATGTTTGAACAAGTTAAAAATCTGTGAAATTTTAAAAATCAAACTGAGAAAATGTATTTTAGAAGAAAATACTTTATAGACCGTGTTTGTGTTGGCTTTATAGAGTAAACTTTTGACACTTTGTTTCCGAGGACACCTATTTATGAACACAGGATCTTTTAAGTTAATTATATATTGTTAAGTACACTGCGCATCCATTTACAACGTAGAGCTTAAGTGAGTGTACATATTTATTGTAACCTGCTTAATCATTCAAAAGATAACGTGAATATCGCGTTTTCATTGTCCCCACTAAAAGCATTTTTACTCTGTAGCTTGTTGAGTACGGAACCCGCACTACATCAGTGTTGTAGGAAGTAGTCAGCACGTGAAGTTTTCAGGCGCAACAAGCGACTAGGACGCTGCCTGCTTTCATACACACATACCATAGGTGAGTGTGATGGGGAAGATTACCCAAGCCACGTGTGACCTTGATAACTTGGAGACCAGTGAGAGTGAGTGAGTATGCGTGTACGTGTGTGTGTGCGTGAGCGAGCACTCACGCTTTTACTGTTCACTAGCATATGACAAAGGGCAAAAAAACTTTATTCTAAATAATAATGTTTATGTATAACTTTTCAGCTAACTATGCTTTAACTGCTCTTACATGCATGACGTTATAAGCATTGAAAACTACAAAGATGAGTAGGTTCAACAGTAAGGTGACTTTTGTTAAGTACTGTGTGTACACGCAAATAAATGTGCATCGACAATGGTTTTCTCACAACTTTCAAAATAAACTAATTGTTCGCGTTTTGTGCTCATGCACTTCATGATCCATAAAATAACATTTTCATCAAAATAAACATAGCGGAATCCAAACGTTGATGTATACCAGCAGTCAGTTATTTTTACCAGGTTTCATGGAAAAATATTCTTCTATGTGATGTGAACAGGTACAAACATAATGTTTCTGCACTGGGCAGAACGTGTTAAGAGATCTGAAGTTTTCAGGTGATTTGAGAGTACACAGTACATATAACTGTAAAGTAAGCAGTTCTCATTTCGACCAGTTTGCATATTTGGGCCACTGGTCTACAAAGACATACCGTGTAAGTAATTACCTTAATGTATAGATCTCATTTTACAGAAAGCTAACAAATAGCTGCGGCCATAATAAAATGGTTTTTATTATTCATTACAGGACGGTCTTTGAAAATTGCAAAATTTAATGTGACCAGCTGTTCACCCAATGGTTAATAAATCTTGCTTTACAACAAACAAAGTCTTAAAATAAATTGTTAAAAACAACCCTCTTCAGTATAAGCATTTTATCTTCAAATAATTTTCTTTGGAGACAGTGTTAAATTCTTTGTAGTACAGTAAAAAATTTTGCAACACAACGCTCGTCTTAAAAGAACTATAACTTTTATATAAAGAAAACTACGAAACTATTTTATTGGCAACACAAATTGTTGCTATCATTGCTGTGAACTTTGAACTGAAGAGTTCTTTGTGACTTACCTTACTTTACAGTGTTTATAGTTAAACAAAAATTTCATTTTTTGTTGCAACAAAATTTGTTTTATTTCGAAGAAAGTGTTTTCAGAGTGTATGATTATTTGCTGTGCAATCCGAACCAGCATTTATACTGGTAGTTCAGTGTTTTTACATTAGGTTTTATTATTATGTTAACAGACGCAAATTTTTAAGGCCTCGCTCTTTAGTTTTGCAGTGGTTTTGAAAATATTTTTAACGCAAACCAATAAATGTATCAAAAATTCATTCCTAAAGTTTTAATACTTTTATATCATAGTTTGTACCTAAATTTTCCTGCTGCAATACACCAAACGGATTAAAAACGCGCGGGCAAAATTGTGTATCGTATGACTGCGTACAGTCTCAAATTTTTTCAAATCATTTGGTTAAAGAATATTTTAGTTATTTGCAATTGTTTGAAATAAATGATAGGTCACGGTCAACTGTTACTCCTTCCTTCAATGTTTATCCAGTGTGGTGAGGTAGGGTGACCTTGTCGGCCAGGTACGACAGTGTAACGGTCTCTGCAACCCTCGCGGTGGATATCATTAAAGCTTGCGTTGCTGGAGAGCTCCTTGACTCCGTGCTGCCAGACAAACACAATCTTAGTATTTTTGTGAAACGTTTCAGCAGGGCCGAATATGGTCACACGAATTGTATATTTCATCATGGAGAAGTGTTTCAATGGCGAAGAAAGTTGAATAAGTGAGTTATTAACAGTTCATCGTAAACTTAGCGACAGCGGTCTGAAGAAGCTATTGCTCGCACTAGAGTTGAAGCAAGTACCAGTCGTGCTGCTCTAGTGTGTGTTAGAATAGGGAGTCGTGACAGCAGTTCTACTAGAACTGGTTGCAAAATCGCATACAGGAATTTAACTCATATTTTCCTCCTAAAGATACATAGGTACAGATCTTGCTGTTAATGCATTTAAGGCCTCGCTCTTTAGTTTTGCAGTGGTTACGAAAATATTTTTAAAATAAATTAATACACATATCGTAAATTCATTCTTACAGTTTAAAGACTTATATATCATTGTTTGTGTCTGAATTTCGCTGTTTCAATACACCAATCGTTTTTTTTTTTTTAAAGATTTTTTTTAAGATTTTTGCCCCTGAAGTACCACATAATTTGTAGTCAAAATAAGCCGAAATGAAGTAAAATAATTTTTTGCTAGCTAACGGTACATTATTTTAAAAAAACTCTCTGGGAAAATTGTATATCATATGACTGTAATCAGTCTCAATTTTTTCCAAAGAGTTTGGGTAAAAAATATTCGAGTTATTCGCTATTGTTTGAAATAAGTGAAATATCAAGGTCTTAAGGGGCCGCTTACCATGCGCTTGAAATGCGTTGCAGTGTGTTCGTATATAGGTTTTTTTTTTTAAAGAAACTATTCCACGTGCGCCCTTTGGACCAACGCACGAAATGAAATCAAATTTCAGACAAGGTCGGAACCGTCAATAAAACACTGTTACTAAGCCCTCCAACATAGCTACCAACGGCCTTTTCAGACAGCCGTACTTCAAAATGTACTAACCGAATGTATGTGAAACTCAGGTTGAGACGTGCACTGAACTTTACTGCCGACGTTCCACCAATAAAATTATATGGTCACCGCATACTGTCCCATAGTAAAAACGGTTCGGCTGCTGGAACCTTGCGCGCTAGTTCAGCGCTTGGCTCGTTGAGGCGATGCGACATTTTATGCGTGCTTTAAGGTCGCCCTTATGTATCCGTTGTTTCTGAGCCTCTAACGCGCAGGTCAGCGGCGAGATACTAACGCAGACTCTGGAGAGAGTGCCACATGTAAAATAATAAATATAGTATGAGGAGTACAATCGAAGCAATCTGCGTACCTAGAAGGATGATATAGAAATGAGGCTCTAAGATGGAGAAGCACCGGAATAAGAAGAGCGGGGAAACGGGAGATCCCCGAGAAAACCCGCTGCCCAGCGACATTGTCCGGCACGATTCCCACATGCGAAAATCCGGGGAACTACCCCACTGGGGATGGAACTTGGATCGCCTTGGTGAAAGGCGAATTTTCTGACCACTCGGCCGCTGCGGCCACTAATGCTACAAGTGGTGTGTAGGGACACCCGGAAACAGCGTGGTATTCTGCCGCCAGGAAACACCCACCGCTATTATCGAACTCTAGAACAGTAGTCATGGTATTTGCATTACAATGAACATACGTTCGCGTGCTCTGTGCTTGTAAAGGTAGACAACCGCCAAGTATACTACATACATGTCACTTCGCATCAGTGTTGTGCGCATTAAACACGGATGAAAGGACGACGGATATGCACGGATACAAAATACTTCCAGTTTAAGGTGAATGGTGAACCATCAGTCGCCATCTTAGATTAATTAAATTTTCCTATAACTTTCACTCTCGGTTTGTTTTTGTACATTTGACTACGATAGGTAATAAAATATTTATACTATAATGGAACAGTTTTTTTATTAACTTGACTTGACTTGTGCCTTGTGGCACTACCGAAAGGGCATTTGACCTGTTTATCATGTTATATTATACTCAACGTGCGAAAATAAAATTCTGAAATAAAAATTATAAAAACAGCTGATGTATTTCAATATGAACATTTGTTATTTGCAATTATTCGCAAGCAAATTTCTTGGTTGAGGGTACCATACGTGGGAATTTTTTCATTTCATTCCCGCATGCATGGGTTAGGTTATTTGGGAATATGTTAAGTTATGTTTTCTTTAGGTTGGGTTTATTTAGCTGCGTTAGGTTAGACTAGTTTAGGTTTATGTTAGTTTTAGTTAAAGTTAGGTTGGGTTAGGATAGATTAGGTTATGTTAGGTAAAATTAGGAAATTTTATGTTTAGATTAGGTTTCTTAGTGATAGACTAGGTGAATAAATTTCTTGCTACCATTCAGATAAATTCGAATAGTCGAGGGTGGACTCCCTCTGCACTGTACGGGCTGAAATCATCGCAACTAAGTGAATAATTAAATCAGTTCTCTGGCGGGCAGCCTGTGAACTATATAACAGCACATAACTATAAAATATAAGAAAATATTTTCACGTGCCTGTAACACTTAGCGTTGCAGTAAAGATGTTCGTTTCACGCATGCAGTCAGTGAAGGACTGTGAAGGTTTGCAACAAGGTGCAGCTGTGAATGAGTCGTTGTAGTTGTCGACAGTGAGGTTGTTCGTCGCGGCGGTACACCACCGTCTTATCAGCGGGGGCTGTGCCCGGGGCAAGGTGAAAGTGCTGCGACCCTACAGTAAGGGTGCTCGCTGCAGATCGTCGACCCCTCAGCCTGCCTGTCTTACCCGTCCGCTGTGGTTAATGACTGTAATCAGCGACTGCCGCCGCTGCATCATCTGCTCGGACACTTTCTTCACGCGCCCCTCACTTTCCCGCCGCGAGGAGAAAGTCTGTCTCTCTCGCTCGCTCACCGCACCGCCACCAACATTTGATCGTGCGCTGGCGTAGCACAGTGTCTGCTACTACCGCCTTACTCACAACCCCCTTAATGTGACGGGTGCACTTTACGTTTTGTTTTTTAAGTTGTGGTATTGTGCATATTTTATTTATCAGTACATTGTATGTTGCATATTGTGTAATTTAAATTAAATAATTCAAATCTTCTCAGAACATATTTTACGGCAGCTAAAAAAAATATTAAAAATAATGTGGTTCTTTATTACGGTACGTTACGAACTGGATAATCATTTGTTGATTTTTTTTTTTTTTGCTGTGGAGATTGTAAAATAAATATCAATTAATTTGGTCAAAATATTAAAAAAATATTAGTACCTTAAGTGCTTAAGTAAAGCTTTTATTTTCGTTCTCTCTTTAATGAATGGTATAACATAAAATAGACATTCTGTAGCGGGCGGTCTGTATTTGGACTTGAACTCGTACAATCCTCGTAAATGTAGTCACAACCACAGTTTTGGTTCCAGATCATATAACTTCACGTAGGTTACCAAAGTGGCAACTCTAGCAAGCACCAAGTGCAGTGTCAACATTTGTCTGTTATCCATGCTCATAAGGTCGCCGTCTACATGGAGTTCTTCTGCACTTTGGCGCCTCAGTAACAGCAACACAAGACACTGAACCGGCACGCATTGTTGACATCGTACTGCTGGAACTATCGGACTTTTAGCAGTGGTAAACGTGATATTTTGTTGTTGGGAAATGTGCAACAAAGTTCGCAAGATTATGACGCGTGTATGGTTTTATATAAGTCTGTATACCTGATTTTTTAAAATATATATCACTTTACGGAAACCCCGTATTTATTACGTTTGAAAGCTTGGACATCTTAATTTCAAAGCACATTACGTTTATAAAGCACTTAATAATCCTCCTCTGAAAGTGTTTTTACACTGCGAATATGTTTAGAAGTTTTAAAAACAAAAACCTACTTCAATGTAGTTCCAAAACCAGGTAGACGAACTCCTTAAGGATACTGTCTGCTCAGGCAGCCAACATTTAGTCATAAATATCAATATTTTGTCTGCTAAGGAATTTTTTTATGTCAGAATGAGACAGGGTTCTAACGCGGGTTTTCCCGAATGCAAGTGAAATGTTACATCACTGAGCTCCTTCACTCGTTAACATGTGAGGAGAGACAGGTACGGATCCAGCAATGAGTTGTTAAGTTGTAAGGGGAGAGGCGAGTTTATTATAATAATAATAAATAACTTGTATGTACATTCTAACCTAGGATCATTTTGCTTACTGATAATACTATTCACACCTTTCTGAGTAATACGTTACACAAAATAAATAAATTTGAGTTGATTAAAGGTCTCTACTATACCACTTGTAATTTTTGTTCTGTGTTCCTTGTAATCGAGAAAGGTGGTGCAACGGAAACATGCTGAAATCGTATTCGGGAGGACCATGGTTCTAATACCTTCTTCGGCAATTATAGTGTTTGTTTTCTCTCGTTTCCTAGGCGAGTGCTGGGATGGTTCCTTGACATAGGTCAGGGCCGACTCCTTCCGTAGTTCCTGTACTTGTGTAAATGTCATGTGTTATCGTCTCTAATGACACCGTTGTCGACGAGACGTACAGCGAGTATTATAAACGTACTGTCTGGTGAGGGTTGGACCCCCCTTCCTATGCCCATGGCTGAGAGGAGACTTAGACCTCCGCCGCGGTGGACTGTGGTCGTCTCGGTCCCACCAGACCGTGTCCGTGCCTAGGCTCGCTGCACATGCGCCAGGGTTTCGGCCACAAACACCGCACTTTTCCTTTTTGTCTCGGCGGAGCCAGGAAAGTAAAAGGCCGCCTGTACTTTCTCCCGCGTGTGCGAGCCACATAATACTAATTGCAGCCCGGGGCAGAGATAAGAACAGCCAACTCCCTGCCTCGTTACATTGTTGCAGAAACTGTAACATCGGAGCCCATGATACATACAGCTCGCCCCGTTACTGTAGCCCAGCCCGGTACATACAACCTGCTCTCTCTTTCGTCTCTTATAAAAAGTTGCTCCGTATATGAAGCCTCATTTTATAATACTGCCTTCCGGTACCGATTTCGGAACTTTCTTTATTCATGTTACCATCACACTTTGATAAAATACATACAGCCAATTGGGGTAACTTTGTACCGGTCAGTGCAACTTTGTACCGGTCAGTGCAACTTTGTACCGGTCAGTGCAACTTTGTACCGGTCAGTGCAACTTTGTACCACCAGCCTAGTTTCATTCAAATGAAGTATTTTAGAATTTAGGAATACGGTTGTGTTCTAGATGAATAAATTGTTACTCTTAAAGTTTTCATAGTGGTTGCTGTTTCATGAAAGAAAATGCCTGCTGCAATTGTACCCCAAAATGGTATAAAGTTACTCCAAATGATTGTACATTTTTTTTTGCATTGTTAAAACATACCACTCAATATAGCCAAACTAATACCTTCTGTACTTCCTTGCTGACACTGCTGGCTGTGGGATTACTAGTAACCGAGTTTGTGGCGGAAAACTTTTGCACAATTTGTTTCACTGCCTTCTGTATACGTCTGAATCTCTGTTTTATAGTCAGTGATTGGATATTTTAACTCTCGCTTATTTTGGGTTCTACTGGTAAATCATAGTAGTTAAGTGTCACAATAAACTTATTCTGATTGGTGCATTCATTGAGAGACGTGTCTGAACAAATGAACTCTGCGAGTAACAATGAAGAAGAGCTCTCAAATGTGCACGGAAGTCACTAATACAAGATGGTACAAAAATCTTTTCGCGATAAACTCGTGGCACTAAGGATTACTACTTTATTAAACCCATATAACAAAATACAATATTAGTGTGCGGATTGTTGCAAAGTACATCTGCCCATCATACTAAGTATCAACTACAGTCGGGTCTGCTGTTGGCGCAGTGGCTAGAACACTCGCCTCCCGCCAAGGCGATCCGGGTTTAATTCACGGCAGGGTCGGTACCCGGATTTTCGCTTGTGGGAATCATGCTGGACGATGCCACTGATGGGCGGGTTTTCTCGGGGATCTTCCGTTTCCCTTTCTCACCAGTGCTAACAACCTACATGTTAGGTGCTGATCAAAATTTCTTGACTTCAACGTCAACCGCGCCGATAATATTGCGGACAGGATTAATTAAGGAGCCCGCCTACATTGTACTTACCTGCGTTGCAACGTGTGAAACGTGTGTTTCTGACCTAGCGACAACCCGATAAAGTAAACAGAATGTTCCTTGCACGTTGTGTGTAGTCACGTGCGTCTGCATCTCTCCGTTTGACGTTCGGTTGTGCCATGTACTACACATGCGACGTTCACAGTTGCAGTAGCATAGGCACCAGGGAAGGCTACATGTTTGCAGAGCCCACAATAAAGGCCTGAAAAATTCGCGCTTTCACTTTGGCACAAGCTAGACTTCTAACAACTGTACGTTTGTATCACTTTCGCAATTGGCCTCTGACTTATTTGACACCTCCTAGAAATATCTGAGCCAATAATAAAAATGTAACTAATACAGACCTATATCAGTTGAACAGCAAGCAGCTAATGAGCATCTGCTGTCTGCTTCAGTTCACAAATATTCTTGCAGGCTATCCTATAGGTCAGTGAACCCGCGAATTTTGCCGGTCTCTAGCTCACAAGCATAATAATAAACCTGATTGCAAACACTTAAATACAGTAATCTACTTGTCTGCATACAATAATATTACATGTGTAATTTAAAATTATTTGATGGAAGCAAAACTTTATTATTTATGATGGTGACTTGTACCTCCTTGAAAATGAAAGTTGTAACAGCAATTACATACCTATTATATTCAAACTCCCCCTCCCTCCTCCTCTTTGGTAATTTGAGTTATTGTGTCCCTGCTTTTCTGATTGCAGTTATGTGTATACTTACTTCAGTAGTTGCAGCTCACAGCACTAAAAGTTAAACACCCGACAATTATTAGTAGCATCAAGGGTAGATCCAGATTTTCGACTTTTTAGAGGCGGAGGGAGGTTCATATTCCCATTTTGCAGGTGAAGGTCTCTAGATTTTAGAATTGGTGGGGGGCAAGGGGAGGCATTATATTGTCATCAGAGTTAGAAATGTTAACAAATTATTTAAATAATTCAGTATACTGTTTATTTAACATCCTTGTCAAAACCATAAGTCGTGCCAACTTGCCTACTACCCCTATTTACTGACGTTGCTATCTTGCGTCAGTATAACGCGATATCGCTGGGCATTGGTAGGCTGTACATGAGTAAAATATGTTCAATTTTACTTCAACTGCCTTACTTATCAATATAAAACACTTGTTCATTGTCACTCTGTTGTTCACATACACACACACCTAAACACACGACACACACACGATTCCAGAACACTAAGTGCCTGCAACAACTGCAGGACATTCCTCAACAAAATCATGTTTTGGATTAAATAGGTCGTGTAGTATAGATTTTATTATCATTTACCAGAGTTACTTTGCGACAGCAGAGGTAACATTGTAAAACTCAAAAGGTTTTATGTTTGGGCTGAGTATTAAAGAATAATACATTTAATTTATCGAAATGTTCGTTAAACAGCTCCAAAGTAAACTTGTTATGTTTCACAAAGTCACCCCTTGTTTTCACAAATCCTCTATTATTGTGTTACATAACACCATAAATAAATACGTATGTATTTATATATGTATATAAATGCCCTTATATCCACCTACATGTATACCGGCGTTCAAGATGTTGCTAATGAGCAATGATCATGCGACTATCACTAAAACTGTGTGATAAATCTTTAGTTTACAGAACTAACTACGAGTGAGGGGAAGGGGAATTGTGCTAAAATAGTTATTTAGATCTCACAACAACTAGCGCGCGTATCAAACAGTTCTTCTAGCATCGTACTCTGTGATTCTTTGTGTATAACCAAGTGGTTGTGAGGCTTTACGGTAGGAGGTAGGTACGATAAAGTAGGCTTTATGTCTCGCTGACAGAGACGGCGACATACAAATTGGAAATGTCGGGAACAGGGAGAGGAATCAGCAATGCCATTTGTTAAGGAATTACCTCAGCATTCACCTGGAGTAATTTCGTAAAAACCTTGGAAAAACAATATCCGAACGGCCGGGGCAGAAAATCGAACCCTGGTCTTCCACGGCAGGAAGTATGTGTATCATTCGTTTTTCTAGAGCATTTAATAGAAAAATACTATCTTGATTATGTATTCAGCTCAGCTGCCATAATCGAAATGTGGATGAAATTTATTGTAATTATTTTCTCAAGAACTTTATATTAATTAGAAAAATGTCCAGTTAATATAATTAATTGTTATCAAATAGATTGTGCCAAGCATACGTTGTTTTACCAGTCTTTTATTTTTTTTGTGTAAACGGTTGACATTTTAAACATACTACGGGATTTTTTTTTGTAATAGAACCTGTCCGAAAGTTCTCTCGGCTCTCTCCTTTTCCACGATTTTTAGATAGTGTCCAAGAAATTTTTATTTTTACTGTAAAATATTTTTGGGCCTATGTGGATAACAAACATATAGTGGTCCCCGCAACTGGATCTGTGATACATTACGAGTTTTCTCAGACAATGCAACATCATATTACCTGGAAGGAATTTAGTTAACAGAGACGAAATTTTTACGTATTAAAATTTACTCCGCGGACTGTAACCAAGCAAAAAGAAATCTGTCTTGAAAATACTTTTACTAACGATTATTGTGTAGATGGAGTGTTAACACGAGATGAAATATCCTTCGAAGACATTTATGTTACTAATGTTTTTAGGTGCCGTTCAGGAGTTTGATGGAAAAAAAATAAAAATGTAATCTTTAGAAGCACATAGTGAACTTCCTCTAATAGTTTAGAGAAATATTACTACCCTTTGTTAACTGGAACTAAAATATGTTCATTAAGTGCACTTGCGTGGTGAGCATTTGCAATGTAAGCTGGTATTTTCTCTCGTCTGTACAGTCTTGTTATACGACCAATCACGAGCTAGCTGCGCGGCATACACTATACACGTGTTGTAATGTCCGCTGCACAACTACTCTGAGAGGCTGGCGATTAGACGTAAGCAGATACAGTTGAGAATAAACACAGCTTACCTTGCAACAACTTCACCACACGCCGCTGTTCAAGTTCTTGATAGTGACAATGTATTTATTTTGTTTCAGGTGTACCAATCAGAGCGAAGGGCCCAGGAGAATTTTGCACAGCGGTACAGGTAAGCGGCACAATGAATAGTCTAGTCGCGTAGGCTGAAGGTTCCTTCGTTTTCGCCAGTGATTTTCTAGAAGTGGTTTGTTACTCTAAGAATGGTTACATGTTAAATGTCAGCATAACAGTAAATGTACCTATTCCAACACAGCGTCCTGAAGTTGGAACTTTATTTTTGATTTGTTAGTGAAGATATTGCCCGACTGCTTGGCTCAGTGGTTAGAGCAGTGGATCAAGTGTCCCGAGTATGATTCTTGGCCGGGGAAGTAAAATTGAATGTTATCTCCCCGTGTTCAGGACCCGGTGTTGTGTTTGTACATTCATCTCCATCCCTGCGGAAGACAGTGGCGAATCACCGCAGTATCATCGTCGCCTAACAGCCCCAGATGTCTCCCTAAGGCCGTCAACTTCCATGCAGATAAAACTGGAAATTGCATTGTAAACAATTATATTTTGATACGTAATGTCATTAGTGTTACAGAAATATTGTTCGTTTCCCATTACCACTTAGATTAAACGCATATATTTTTTAAAATGCATTTAACATTTTTCTGACGTTGTTCTTCAGTAAAACTGTGTTCAATTGTCAGTGCTATAGTATCTCACTTCCGCACGTGTTGTAAGTTGGTTATATGCTGACTAGTATTTCTTATCAACGAATTATGAATATAGTAAATGCAAATCAGAACCCTACCGACACTTCACGCAAAGCATTATAGCATCGTACTAAGTATGCTAGGAGACTTAAACTGGTATACTGACGTGGTAAAGAATAATCATCCTTGTCTCTATAGTAATTTTACTTGTATTCAATTACTTTTATTTACGGTATTGTGCAGCGTAGCTCAGTGCTGGTCCTTCTTTCCCGCAGTAGGGCCTAATGGTGAATTGCAGAACAGCAGAGTAGTATTATAATACTACACAGTGAAATATTTTTTAATCACAAGCTTATTTGTTAACGTGATTGCAATGAAGGTAACCGCAGCATGAAGTTGCTTGTGCTTCATATCTCGGGCATTAAAAAATTAATAAACAAAACTTTTTACTGTTTTAAGTTACTGCGTCCATTAAAACACATGTGTTCGAACTGAAAACCGCTTGTGTGTGATTGGCAGAGTTTATATAAAAAGTCTCTTATTATAACGAACTGTGCAAGATGAATTCAAACTTAGAGCAACCTTATGTCGTAATCACAGTGACAACAGAAGCGACGCGAACGCCGTGACGCGTAAAACAAAAGATGTCCGCCAATCAGCGCCGAGGATTCTGTGACGTCAGCGCGTCCGCCTCGACGCGGGTTGGCTGACAAGTTAATTTTATCCGCGTCACTTCTGTCGCGCCTTTGTGATTCTGGCATTAGGCCGTCGAACTATATATGCCACTCTTCAGAGTGTTCAGGGTGAATGTTAGTATATAAATAGTACATATTTGTTACTTATTTCGTGCATCTTCCCGTTGAGCAGGTAGGATAGTAGGCTTCTAAATAACAAACGTGAAAAAACCAAATACGGAAAAAAATTAATCACAATAGACATTAACAGTTTATTGTAAGCTGGGGAACAAGCAAATTGTTTCAATGCGCACGATGTGTTTTTCATTTGTAGGCCTATGCCGCTATATTTTTATTCAGTTTAAAAAAAGAGTAAAACTTTTGTAAAGTACTTTGCGAAGAGCACCAACGTAATAAGAAATATGATTTAGTCCTAAATCTTTCCAATACAATTTGCTTTCACGTCAGCCATGAACTTGTTCTCTTTATGGAAAGAAATGAATTTTTATCCAAACATACATGCCAATAACAAAATTACGTTCAGATTTACTAAAGGTAATAAAGAGTCAGTCCATAAATGATTGTTCAGTTTGGTAAACTAAATAGATTACTTTATTTTAACACATAACTACAGTTTGTTTTTCATGTCGCGTAGTAATCACCGTGGCTTTTATTATATTGCCATCATTATACTTATTCCTCCTTAGCAGTGAATTTTTTTTCAATAATCCTTAATTGTTCTTTGCATTGACTAGCTAGGATTGCGGGTTACGATATATGTTTAAGTTTACTCCTTTGTAGTAGGATTACAGTCAGCTAAACTTCTATCGTATTATGTAAATATGTGTAATTGGGCGAACCGCCGCCACACGCTTTAATTCAAAAGTCGTACACGAATAAAATATTCCAGTGAGTATAAGAGGGTGCGTAGCGATTGCAACGAGTTAAGAAATATTGCAAGTGTTTTTGCTAGCAGCTGCATATTCCCGGTGCAACACAAATGGACACAAAAGAAAATATTTACTAGGCAATTTTGTACACGTCAGTGTATGGCAACAACATATCCACAGTAGTTAGTTCCCTCTTGCGCTCCACAGATATCTTATCTATAGAGACCTGAAAAATTCGCGTTTTCATTGAGCTGTAGGCTAGCCTTCAAGAATATTTGTGGAATCGTGTGGACAGCAGTTGTTTATTAGCTGCTCGCTGACACAGTTAAAAGGACTTGTATTCGGCTACAGCATTATTACTGGCTCAGCTACTTCCAGGAAGTGTCCAGTAAGTCAACGGCCAATTATGAACGTGATACAGACCTGTGGTTGTTGGAACTCTAGCTTGCGCATAAAAGAAAACGCGAATTTTTCAGGTCTCTACGTTATCTAACTACTACAGTTCTCTCCGTCATATTATTGGCGCAGGTTAAAATCCCGAGCAGTCCAAACATGATTCTACGTTTGCTTGACGTAACATACATAATGTAATGTATCGACGTGGAGCGCTAGAGGGGACTAACTCCGAGCTGTGTTGCCACTGTGCACGAAAAATGTCATCGTAAAACATTTTGTCATTTACATTTTCGTCTCCAATTTAATTCAGGATTCGCGTGGTATGCTTATTATACGCTTGTTTTGGACCCTTTATATATATATATATATATATATATATATATATATATATGCATATTTGAAATTCAAGGTATTCATTATTTGAGTAGGCGTTGAGTTTAAATACTGGGCTTCAGCTATGTTACATGTAAGGCAGCGGCCAGCAGTGCAGGCTAAGAATCAAAATAATTCCCTTCCCCCACATTCTTTTTTTTTTCAGTGTGGTGATTAGAACCACACGTTTAATTAAATTTACATTTAGCGACTTACCGTGCTGAACTTTTGATGTAAGAAGAACCACGACATAGATTGTTAACCTGAGCTATGTCAGAATTAGTACACGGTTTCAATATGATTTGTTGCTAACAACGTGAAAATCGTTAGAGATATATAGTTATGGCAACAGTACTCTGGTCATCTTTGTTCGTTTTAATTGTTTCCGACTGCGATTTTTTGTCCAGTTCGTTTACTCTCTTTGAAGGACCGTTTTATACACTGCGCCTGGAACATGCAAAACACTTGTCCGCTAAGTCGTATTTCGGCCTTGAAGTTTTTGTTGCATCGGCTGTGGTCTTAAGAAACCGCTGTAGTTGTAAAAATTAATATTATGTAGAAATAACTGCAATATTATGCTGAAAACAAACTTAATTTTATGTGAACGTCTCCGAAATGTTGCCGTGTCAATATATTCGAAAATGTTAGTTACGTAACTTGTTATCAAAGCTTATTATTACAACTCATAAAAAGTTCAGTATTCTTTAAAATTTAAAATACCTGCAAATAATACCAGACAAGGTTTCGAAATTCAAGACAGTTTCGATAGTAGTTATAATTTCTTAGTTTCGTATTGTTTTCTTTTTCATTGGACGCTAAATGGCGAAGACAATCATTAAAGTTTTATTACAAAATTGATTACATGACCGTTCTGTCTACAAAATCTCCCATTTTGAACGTAAGGCCTCTGTCGAGAGTACAATAGTTGGCGGAAATAACTGCCGCACAGGATTGCCAAATTAAGTTGAACTCGTATAATGAACGTGAATAGAGACCCTGTATTTATACAAAAAATAGCGGCGTACACATTGGGAGTGACTTGTCTCTTCTCAAAACATGAACATTTATACTTGATTATGAAAAGACAAACCTGAATGTCTTGGCAGAGTAAACGAAAGTTTTATTACTTCTTTCTTTCCAGCTCTCACTGTCTCGCTTTCTCACTCTCTCCTTACGTCAGCGATATTTTGAGCAGGCAAGCGTAATGAAAGCGAAGTTTGTTATGACGGTGTAGTACACGAATAACTGCAATAGAAATGTATTGAAATATACATGAAATTGGAAGTCAACAAAGGAAAACATCGGTTTTGTCAACTATGTGAGCAAAAAGGTTCTTCGTCTGAAGCATTTTTTTGTTAACTATTTATGATCTGTAACCGTGTAACTTAGAATATGGCACAAGAGATTACTGTAAAGGAAAGCATCGTTCTTGAGAAATATTTCCTCAGAATAATGGCAAAAGCTGTTATCAAGCACTGCTCTATTTTTTACCGACTTTCAGATTTTTGCTTATATCAATAAACTGTTACAGCATTGATTTATATACAGCATTCACGCAGGCACTAGCAATTTTATAACAGTGGCCTTCTGGGAGAAAGAGATATGATCCACTGCGAGGGTTCCTAGTTAACGCCGCCAGTTTTGTTTTTATAATCTCTATGTATAAAAGAGAACGCTGACTGACTGACTGACTGATCGAACTGCAGCCCAAACAACGGTCGTAGAAGAACAGGTCTGGACACTCGCCTATCTACCAATGTATTTTGCTTGACCCTCTTGTTGTTTGGCTGTAGTTCGTCAAGCTACCGAGAATTTTGTACTTTTTGGCACTGTAATCCGGGCGGTCGGACTCAAACTCCGCCCACTTTTTTCCATTGTTCACATTATAAAGTAAATAAAGATTTCTGGAGCCATGATTTTAAATTGTGAACGAAGGAAATATTTCATAAATTGATAACAAATACGTTTTGATAAATTGTTTATCTTAGTGGGAGGGAAGTGGGCGGAGTTTGAGCTCGACCGCCCGGATTACAGTGCCAAAAATGTATAGCATTATCGGTAACTTGGCGAACTACAGCCAAACAACAAGGGGGTCAAGTTTCCAGGCGAGTGTCCAGACCTGTTGTTCTACGGCCGTGGCCCAAACCACTAGACCTAGAATCGTGAAATTTTTTGTGTGGTTTCCTGTCAGGTCGTAGGCGAGCACTAAGAAGGGATTTTTCGAAATTCGACCTCTAAGAGGGTGAAAAGGGGTTGAATGTATTTCCGAAGAAACTTCGCTGAAGCTCGAACCCGATGGCTTATCATAGTAATTTTATCTTTAATAGGACACGCATAAAAATTTGTATTAGCCTATTTCTGGATTTTTTTAAAATTCAACATTTAAGGGGGTGAAATGACCTCAAATGTGTCTCTGATTAATTATCGATATGTGTCGAAACCTTCGGGATAGAGAGTATGTTTTTACTTCAAAATGTTCCTTATATAAATACCCAAAAAGTAGTTTTACGGAATTTTTTTGAAATTCGACCCCCAAGCAGTAAAAAGGGGCGAAACATGTTTTAATGAATCGTCTACTATATCACTGAAACATAATTGACTGTCGTCGTGATTTTTACTTCAATTGGTTACATGTACAAATGACTATGACAGGACTCCAAGACATTTCGAAATTTGATAACTAAGGGGCTGAAAATGCTTTAAATGTGTTTTAGATTATTCCTATATATATGTATCGAACCAATCGAGAAATCGAAGTGTTCTTTGCTTTAGATGGATGCGTTGTAAATATTCAAAATACCATTTAAATATATTTTCCGAAATCGGCATTAAGGCCTTGTTACAGAGTTTTGCAGTGATTTAGAAAATATTTTTTATTGCTACCTAATACTCATATCAAAAATTCGCTCCACAGTTTTGACACTTCTATGTTATAATTTTTAGCTTAATTTTTTTTTGTAGAAATGTACAGGACGGTTTTTTAGATTTCATCACCCAAAGTAACAGGTTTTTTGTCGTGAAAATAAGCAAAAATGAAGCAAAATATTTTTTTGTTGACGAACGGTACATCATTTTTAAAAACGCATTCACAGTATTGTGCATCGTATGACTGCACATTGACTCAAATTTTTTCAAAGCTTTTGGTTAAAAAATATTTGAGTTATTGTCACCAGTCTGAAGAAAAACTCAGAAACAAGCCCTTAAAGAGGTAAAAAAAAAAAAAAGGTAAAATGAGTTTTCGATTCTCAATCGATAATAGACCCCATTGATATTTATATATCGACGTGATTTTTTGTTTAAGATTGATGTTTGCTTAAATACATGAAAAGAAATTGCACGAATTTTTGAAATTCCCTACCTAAGGAGGTGAAAAGGGGTGAAAAGTGATGAAATGTTTTTTTTTAATTATTCGACAATACTTTCTGAACCGAGCGGGCTATTGTCGTGTCTTTCACGTTTAAGAGACACCAGTAAAGTAGTCTAAAACGTGATTCAAGGGTTTTTCGAAATTCAGCCTTTTGGGAGGCGAAAAGACCTGGAATGTGTTTTAGATAAATATTTGATATATATATTGAACTCTTCGAGACATTCAGTTTATTTTTGCTTCGGGATTATGATATATTTAATTCGATTACCCTCTTACATTTAAGAGTCTGTAATTACCCAACAACGTCAACATTGCTGTGACTATAAATATAGTCCAGGCGAAGTCGCTGTTAGTGGCAGAGACAAACTTAATACAGCTTTTCGCGTAGATAGCTATAGCTACTTTTCCTGCTGCAGAGTTAACTCAATTACCAGCTTAGTCATTCTAACTGGTGTACAAAGAATTGTTTCAATTAAAGCAAATATTATCTGCTATTAGTAACACACGCGTGCAAAGCCGCGAGCGTACTGCTATGTGTAAACATATATTAGTGATGTAATGAGTACGAACTTCTTTACTACTACGTCCAAATGGATGCGTAATTTTTTATGGTAAATATTGTATTAAATTCATATTACTTAAGTACAATATAATATTAATATGTAATATGTAAATAAAACATCCTAACTTCAGTATGTAATTCCCTTATAAATAAGTAAGTAGTCATTATATGGGATACTTACAAGTCAAGTAGATACTAAGTGATGTATGAATCCTTGATAACTGATTTTAAAATAACAATCGGCATGCTGCTGAATAGAGTTTGGAGCTAAATTACGATCCTGTCGGTGCTGTTACGTGTTACTGAAATCTTTAATATGTAAAGAAATCAATCTTTAAACATTTCCAAATCGTGAAAATAATATGAGTGCTAGGTTACCTCTCATGCATAAAATTACTTTGCGTTAGGTTTCATGAATATTTCAAGTTGTTTGTTTAAGCAGTACATTGTAGGGAGCAAATAAATTCTAGTTTTCCAGCATTTGCTGTGGATTAGAAGAACCTAACAGCATAAATCGATGTGGACAAAATTATCCTTCTATGTTATTTATTTGACATATTTTGGAACACCGCCGTTTCAAAATTCTAACTTCAAAGGCATATTAATTTCTTATTATTAAGTTTAGAAACAAATTGGTCTCTATATTTGGTGATTATTATTCACTCAAGAATCACCTCATGCACTTTGTCGGTCGAATTCAGCCCCATAAATATATATATATATTTATTTATTTATATATATATATATATATATATATATATATATATATATATATATATATATATATATATATATAATCAGTCGTGCTGTGTCCTCAGAAGACAATCGTATCGGCGCCATTAATACGTTCAGAGTAACAGCTCAATCTGGATTGAACTAGGCGTAGATTAAAGAATCTTGATTAAAGTTTTACAGTGGGTAAATATATTCCAGTTGGCGAGATGGACTGTAGTGTAGAATCCAGATTGAAACAGTTACCTAAACAGCTGCCGGACTGATTTGAACGGAGACGAAACGGTCGCTATACTGAATCGATTATTTGGTTATGTAAGAGACACGGTCGTAGAAGAACAGGTCTAGACACTCGCCTGGAAACTTGACCCTTTTGTTGTTTGGCTGCAGTTCACCAAGTTACCGACAATGCCATACATTTTTGGCGCTGCAATCCGGGCGGTCGGCCTCAAACTCCGCCTACTTCCCTCCCACTAAGGTAAACAATTTATCAAAACGTATTTTTTGTCAATTTATGAAATACTTCCTTCGCTCACAATTTTAAAGCATGGCTCCAGCAATCGTTAGTTTCTTTATAATGTTAACAATGGAAAAAAGTGGGTGGAGTTTGATTCCGACCGCCCTGTCTGCAGCGCTAAAGATGTAGAACATTCTCGTTAACTAGACAAACTGCAGCCAAACGACAGAGGGGTCAAGCAAAATACACTGGTAGATAGGCAAGTGTCCAGACCTGTACTTCTACGACCTTGGTAAGAGGTCAGTATCGTCCTGAGTTAACTAAATAAAACTGGTTAATGTTATGAAAAAAACGGGAAGTGCCAAATAAGCAAAATAAATGTTCGGACGAATAAATTCGTACAAAATACCTAACAAATATTCCCCTCATTGATTCCTTCAGTCATTCGTTCCGTAGTTCAATGTTTCGCAAAGAGATGTCTCCTGACACAGATTCAGTCCATGTTTACGTGTCAGCCTGGATGGAAAATTTCACTATATATTAATTTTTGTTCACATGCACTTTAGGTTCGCTCCATGTTGACTCCAGTCCAAGTTAAGTCCAGTACGAAATGTTACTACAAAAGCACCAATTGACAGAAAAGACGCGATTCAGATGGAGTCACAAACGCAACGTTTCATCAGAGAGGCAGGTTTGATAGGCGAGGGCACAGCAGAGGAGATATGGGTGCAGGAGATGGGGGAGGGGAACAGGCGGCCTTGTAACGCGATCAGCAAGCCGCCAGCCTTGTGGGCAGGGACAGGTAGGTACTTTCCACGGCGGCCATCAACGTGCCGTGCCGCACAAAGGACCTACCTATAGGCGGCGCTCTCGCCAGTCGCAACACACGGTGCATTTGCGTTTCAGTGATACTGTAACTGATTTTAGCGACTTTCAACTGCGCATGTCTTGAGAGTTGAACAAAGCGACGTGGGGTGAGGATGTAGCGATGGTAGAATTACACGGTGGTGAAACAGGCGTACCTTCCAACAAAAAATAAATAAACAGTGACCAATAGTAACGTCTGTCTCGTTTTCAGGAAATCTAAATTCTGTTTAGGCTCCACAGGGACTAGTACGTGCCGTGGTGAGAGACGATCAGTCTATGATCTCTAGTTGCATTTCAGCGACTCACACTACTTGTTTCAATATTGCATGGATATTATATTGTTCAGTTTAAAACAGTTGCCTCATTCATCAATCTTTGCTGCTGTATTCCTAACGTTGTGTTTCCTTTTTTCAATAATACAAATATATTTCTCAAAAACTGCGGCAATCATGCTTAAAAACACAAGACAAATTTTTACTAACCAAATTAGGTGTGTTACATGTCCTGATGGGACCAAACATAGAAACAAAAACAGAAACATTTTTATTTTCACATAAACTGCGTTATTACCCCTTCTTTTTTTTTCACGTATAGAGACTGAAAAAGTGCAAATTATTTTTGTGCTGTCTGCATTCATCACTTAATTGTGTAGTGTTCAGAACCTCTGATATTTATAGTTCAACTAGCTGACCCGACAGACGTTGTCCTGTCTTAACGATGACTATTGAAATCGAGTTGTTATAATTAATGTCGATAAATAAATCTCAAGGGCAGTCGCTAAGTGTTTGTTTTCTTGAAAATCCATGTTTTTCACATGGCCAGTTATATGTCGCCTGTTCCCGTGTCGGAATACCAACAAAACTATTTATATACTAAGAATATTGTATATCATAAAGCATTAGAATAATAAACACCATTTTTTTACTAATTATAACAATTCGATTTCAATAGTCATCGTTAAGACAGGAAGCATGTAGACAAAATTATGGAAAACAATGTTCGTATTTGTTTAGCATTTGACGAAATTATAGCATCCTCAAGGCGTAATGGCTCTGAACTAACCGTGATGTACACTTAAGAAATTAAGTTTTCTTATTTATTTTTATCAATAAAATAACTCCGTTCGAAGCATTTGTTTTAAACGATATTCAGATTTTTTACATCCTCTTTGTCAAATGTTTATGTTGTCCAAAGCGCTAAGGTTAAATTAGAAATAATATTATAAATAGTTGTTAAGTTAAATAAGTATTCTTAACTTTTTTTCCGCGCAATTTTTAAATTTTTTTTTAGTAAGAACCTTCTCCTGACAATAACAAACACAACAAAAAGAAATAGTGAAATCGGTCCAGCCGTTCACGCGTGATGGCGTGACCAAGGGAAATAGGAATTCACTTTTATATATAGAGATCTGTATATGCTAGTAACAAATAAATATCCTACTTCAACTAGACTTTCAAGTGTGATTACACTCCTTCGGAATAGACATGGTCTAGGTTGTATATATTTTCGGCATATTTTTTATTAGGAACCACCCGCCGAAGTTTGTTGGTATAGCACAGTTTCAGCCTGGAAGTTTTCGCGAAAACATTTCTGCACCTCTTTGTTTTTTTTACAATTATAATCACAATTTATTTCCAATTTCAATTACAATGATTATAATTACAGTTTCATTGTTATTTACAGTTGTCTACTTGAGCGAAGCTCTACGTGGAGACCTTCAAGTACAACAAATAAAGTAAAGAAGAAGAAACACCAATAACGGAACAAATCAATTATAAGTTGTACAAAAAATTATTACAATTGTTACAAAATTGAAGTAACAAGTCTATATAAGTATAATATATAATACAATATGCAATGTACATAACCTTGACAACAATGTACACCTTAAATAAATTTAACTTACTACCAAACCATATTTATTATACCATATAAGCAACTCCACACTAATATAGTAAGTCAAGACAGTCTAATATCTAAAATATCATTCCACTTATTCAGAGTATCCAATATCACATTTATATTAACTTTTTTACTTTTAACATATTATTAGCTTTTTAAATTTCTTCGGGTAGTAAATTATAATATTAAAAACCGATATATGATTGTGAATATTTATCAAAATTAGTATTAGATCGTTTAAGTTTCAGGTGACCAGCCCATCTAGTTTTATATGTATATAATAAAGCACATTCAAGTTTCTTTTCTCTAATAATAAGACGAGTCTCTTGTATAATACTTAACAAATATATTCCTCTTATGGGTAAAATTTTATACTCTTCATACTAACTTAACGAAAAATAGTATTTTGACATTTCAAATACATTTTTATATCCCTTTTTTTGGGTACCTGTAAAGGTCTTATAACATGTTTCCTAGCAGTTCCCCATACAATATTCAAATATTGAAGATGACTATGTACAATAGAGTAATAAACCAACAATTTATTTTCAACATTAACTCCATTATTCCTCAGTCTTTTTATAGCACCAATCCCAGGTAAAAAAATTTTAATATCTTATTTCAGTGTTCATTCCAGGTTAAATTAGCATCCAAAGTTAATCCAAGAAAACACATCGTGTTGACTCTCTTCACAATAGTATGATTTACTACAATCTGCACTTGCGATGTTATATATAATTTACCAGTCTGAAAAGTAGTGTACGAGATTTTTTTAGGATTAAACATTAATTTATTTAGTCTGGCATATTCACATATTTCATATAGATCCAGTTGCAAATGAATAAGAGTATCCGCAATTGAGTTATTACTTTTATAAAAACAGCATACCATCATCTGCATTAGTTGTATTTCTCCAAACAGCTTTAATTGACTTATACCATTAATGTGTACAAGAAAGAGTAAGGGACCAAGTACACTCCCCTTTATTACGTACATTACTAATAACTACAAATTGTCTTATATTAGTTAAATAACTTTTAATTAAATCTAGGGACAGACTTCTAACACCACTAGCATCTAGTTTATCAATTAATATTCCGTGGTCAACTATATCGAAGGCTTTACTTAAATCTAATGACAATACCACTGCAAAGCCTCCATCATCTATAGAGTTTAATATCTTGTTTACAAGGTTCAAAACAGCTTGTCCAGTATTATATGTAGCTCGAAAACCATATTGCTCTGAATATAAAAAACAGGTATTATTGTAAAAACGTATCAGTATTTTATGAATAAGTTTTTCTACTATTTTGTTTATAAGAAGAAGTACAGAAATATGTCGATGGTTAGTAGGATCATCAGTTGGTAAACCTTTATAAATTAGGACTACCCCGGCTATTTTAAGACAATCTGGGGATATATACCTGTAATAAACATAACACTTACAGCTATAACCAGTGTAGGGGATACTTTTTATATAAGCCTTGATAACTCTTCCATTTATTTCATCATAACCCGGAGAAGTACTACAATTTATATCATTATTTATAATCGTATATATTTCTTTAACATCAGTAGGTTCAAAGAACAAAGATTTATCCTGTATTATGAGTGTATTCAACTTATTAATATTATAATTTTAAAACATAGGATATTAGCACTTAGATTCTTAACAATATTAGAAAAAATATTTATAAAATTAATTTACTATACTATCAGGTAGAGTTAGTTCACCCTCATTTGTTGTAATACTTTGAATTTTTGGTTTTTGTATCATCTCTTTTCCCAGAATATTTTCAATATTTATCCATGTTAATTTCATATTTCCAGCAATTCTAGAAAATAATTCATTATAATAATATATTTTAGACATTCCTTTTCAGTGAAGTAACTTTATTGTTCAAGATATTTAGGCTTTCTTTAATATAGACATTATATCGGTTTCTTTTATACTTTTCAAACAATATATCCCTCTCAGATATCATAGTCTTCAGTTCAGGATAAACCCAAGGACAAGAATTTTTTAGTATTCATATTAATTTTATATTTTTTTACTGTAGTAGCTTGTTCAATCATTTTTTTAACTGTATTAACAATAAAATCAAAAATTAGAATAGAATCCTGTTTAAGCTCAGCTACTTCATTTTCTAAATCATTAAGACCATCACATACTTGATTATAATTAATTACTGTTTTGGTTTTATCGGCAGACTGTGTAGCATCCATAAATTGTAACTTTATTAACAACATATTGTGATCACTAATTGTGTTATCCACGCCAGTAGTTACGGCAGTAATAGTATTATTCAAAACATTAGCTAGTACATGATCTATAATTTTATTAGATATATAATTTTCTCTAGTTGGATAAATATTATTGCAACAACTATATTCTAGAGTAGTGTATATTATCTCATAATATATTTTGTTACAATTGTCCTTAGTAATATCTATGTTAAAATATCCAACAATAATAGTATCACCTTTAAATGTATTAAGATCTTTTATAAAATATTTCGGGAAAAAATTCTTTACATTTGATAATGGTGGCCTATTACAACCAGCAATATTTAATTTATTATGATTATTACCATATTTGCTTTCAACACACGCTGTATAATTATCTATATAATAAGTTCTCAACAACTTACTTTGTAAACAATTACTGACATAAATAGCAAGACCACCTTCTAACCTACCATGTCTACAAGAAAAACACCCAATATATCCTTCAAGACAATAATTGTCAATGTCATTATAGTCGAGCCAAGTCTCAGTCAATACCATTATACTAGGTGGTATTAAGAACCTGGAAATAAATGTACTAAAATCAATTAGCTTATTTCTCAGACTTCTAATGTTTAGGTGCAATATATTAATTTCATTACTAGGGGGTATCATTACTAAACTTCTGATTATAACTTTCAGTACAATCACATTTATAGTTTTCAATTAAGATTTTGCTATTGTTTATATCAGACATATTTATTAAAGGAGTAATTAGCTTAAATATATTACATTATATAACCACATCAATCTATTAGGGAAAGAGCTTTTGCAAATCATTATGAGAGGCTATATGGGCAACCTTAGTACCATCCTCTTTTCTTATTAGTATGCTGCAATCTTTTGTCCCCTATACCCATGTTGTTTTAATTCATTTGCCTTCCTAGGTAGTAATATTACTAGTACTAAAATGTTCATTACAAATATAATTTTAGAAGGTGCATTAATCCTAATTTTGGAGGAGTTGTGTCACCTGTTTTTCCTCTTCGCTGCCAGTAAAGCATTTTTTATATTCCTATCGCAGAACTTCACAGGTACAGTGGGAGTAGCCTCCTTATACCTCGTCGGTAGCCTGTGGCATACGTCAATGCGATGAGGGTTAATTTCCACCCCCAATTTATTACTCAAACTGATAACTACATCAGTTAGTTTATCATCTTTTACCACAGGGATACCATGAAATTCTATGATATTTATCTTAGTATACTGCTGGAGATTCCCATTTTCTCGTTTTAAATCAAGTAATTCCGTTTTGAGTTCCCTAACCACTTTTAACTCTTTGTCCATATCCTTTTGTTTGTCTTCCAACGTACCTTGTGTAAATTTTAACGATTCCTTGACATCCCTTTTTCATTCCTGATTTCCCGTACTTCACTTACGAGCAAAGAGAGTTTATTTACCACCTCCTACCCTTGTTAACACTCGGTACACAACTGGTACGACACAATTTACAATGTCATTTTGTTTGTCTATCTTTACTTAACACTTCGTATTCTTCATCCGTCAAATTCACGCATACGATAATACCAGTTCTTACATTTACGATCGCACCCGATCGCTTTATCGCTTTCCAAACTTTTTTTTACAAGAGCCACACTTGACTCGATTTCTTCCGCCAGCCATCTTGATACTTCTCTCAAAGCCTTGCATGCACTTCATAAATATTGGCAGTGTGAATTTATGCAGACACGTCTGTCATTTGACTGTGACAATCAGAAGTTACTGCAACACCATATGTCTGTGACTTGTGGGTAGAACACCAAGACGCTGAACGTTATAAACAGCAAGTCAGAGACAATGATCATAGCTGCAGACGTACACGTAAGCCATGTAAACAAGCTGCTGGAAAAATATTTTAGCAAAAAATTTCCGGTCCCTAATAACCGGAACCTGAAAATTCCGCGTTTCTTTTAGGCATAAGATAAGACTCAAACAACTGTAAATTCGTGCAACTTTAGCAATTGACTCTTGACCTATTTGCCATATCTTTCAGGCCATGCTCTTTAGTTTCTATTATTTTGTGATAGTTATTTTTTCTAAACTTAAACGTGACCAGATATCAAAAATCTGTCTGGCCGTTTTTTAAAAATGGTTTTTGCCCTAATAGCTAATTTTTTCAAAGCAAGAAATTACACGGTTTCGACCAAAAAGTCAACCAGAATTTCGTTAGTTACATAATTAGCAGAAACCATAGTATTCACTGCCTTGAAAATATCGGCCAACATGGAGAAGACGATATTAAACAAAACTGCCAGACAGACTTTTTATACCGTAAACCGGGGTTACTTTGACAATTTAACATATTAGATTTTGGGTTTTCTGGTAAATAAACAGATAATCTAAGCCGAGTATTTTAAATAATTCCTTTTATCCTTATAGCTAATGCTTGAAACTTTCGTAATTAAATAACATAAAATCCAAAATTTTGAGTTGTCAAAGTAACCCCGCTAGGTCTCGTTTAAACGTAAACAATTGATATCGCTGAAAACGTAGAAACTAGAGACGTTATTGTTGAACCTCTGCAGCATACTTCGCCCAGCAGCTGTCATAGGACAGCTTTAGTCTGCTGGAGTATACAGACATTCTTGAAGCCCAGTGAACGCGTGAACTTCTCCTGGCAGTGTTATCTGACACTGTTCGTTAAGAAATTTTACGCAGAATACTTTTCGTTTAGAAGAGTCATCTTCGGAATAGTTCTGCTGAGGAGTTATTTCTTCAACATTTCCTCTAATAATAATTATGGTTGCAAGCTTCGTAAGCAAAGCCTTAACTCAGTTTACCTTAAAAAGACAGCATGAACAGTAGTCAGCGGCGAACTGTGTATTCATTACAATGGCAAAGGTTGATGCACCTACACATTGGTATTCATCCCACAAAATATTTTTGTGCCCCCCACAAAAACACAAAATAATTTGTTGGTGACCACAATATTCTAGTGGAGACAGGAAAATGTTTTTGTGTGGGGCACAAAAAATATTTTGTGGGATGAATACCAATGTGTAGGTGCATCAACCTTTGCCATTGTAATGAATACACAGTTCGCCGCTGACTACTGTTCATGCTGTCTTTTTAAGGCAAACTGAGTTAAGGCTTTGCTTACGAAGCTTGCAACCACGTAATTATTAGAGGAAATGTTGAAGAAATAACTCTCAGCAGAACTATTCCGAAGCAGTCTTTTGAGAAACAGCATAAGTCAATTTTATACCAAAATGAGTTATGGGTGTTTTAATTTTGTGCACAGGTAAATACACGTACATTGAAACAATATTAAGCGACATTTGCGAACGTGGCAAGGCACTTAATTATGAGTTCATTAGAGAAGCACCACATTTCTTTGCCTACCCCTGTACAAAATTTTAAAATCCACAACTCATTTTGGTATAAAATCGACTTATGCTTTTTCTCAAATGACTTATTCGTTTTTGCTCATCGTGTGAAAATGCATGTACCTATGGTTAGCCTGAGAGACGTGTGCTAGCTCACAGTGTGTCATATCGGCCATCGTGTGACTTGATGGTACAGATGACTGCGATCATCGGTCATAGATGACGTGGGTATATCGACGTGTTTATCATGTGGTCGGCAGCACGAGGGATATTGTCGACATGGGCGGCAAGGTCGGTGTGTGCCGAACCTTGACGTGTTTACCCCAGCCGGCGTTATCACGGCCGACAGAACATGTTTAGTCAAAATCTTCATGGTGAGGTCGCTCACTCATCAACCACGCGCGACAAGGTTGGCTCGCGACAAAAATGATTGTGTTCAGTACAGTGTTAAACACTCACCAGGAATCAACATGAGTTGAGCAAGCACTGTTTTATTTGATTGCCTTGTGTTCAGCACTGTGATTATTCTTGAAATTATCAATACTGTTTACAGATTATGTAATTCAGACCTTTCAATCCAGAATGCATTGTGGTCGTGGTTTTTGTAATTAGTCAGTCTGGTAGAAGAAGTATTTTATCAATTTTGTTAGTGTACATTATTGTATATTATAACCAGCAATTTATCATAAGATCATAGGTCCCTATTTACGCTGCTTTAAAACATTATTTTTAATATCTAAAACTTAGTAGATATGGGTAAACTGTCACATAGCTGGTTTAAAATCGTTTTTACAATATAGCCTAATGTATTCCAAAGACAATAAATTAGTTACAATTTGGTTAGTTGCCGACTGTAAAAATATTTATTTAAATTTATTATTAGCCAAAATTGTATAAATTTGATATTTGAAAATTTTGACTACGTAGTAAAAACATTTTCCAACAATTCAATGTGACGAATTTACGATATCTGCTTCTGTTTAGAATTTAAAAATTATTATTCGCAAAACAGGGTAGGTAAGGAACTCGTGGTTTTAAAGTGTAACATTTAGTTAAATTTTGCTACTTCAAAATAGGTAATTAACTTTTAAAGTGAGTAGTTTATTGTATATTTTTATCAGTTTGAATATTGACAAACCGAACACGAGAGTCTAAATACGCTATTTAATACTTCTAGCTGGCACTGTACCATGTATTTTACGTAAATAGTGACAATTCAAACATAACCCTGTGTTGCTAAACTGATGTAGCATGCTATCGTGTCTCTAAAGGAAAATATATTCTTAGCGTATATTTTGTTCGTTGTTTATACGTATTTCGTCTTGCAAATTCTAAACCCAGTATGCACGCATTATTAATTTAAACATGAAATTGCTGTATTCAGATTCCAAAAATGTGTCCTGAAATAAAAGCTAGATATATAATTCACATCAATGAAAAATCGGTGATTCAACCCCAGAAACTATTATTACCTACCGTAGGGTAGACCAACTACTACAATATCCAACCTGAAAACATTGCCTTGCTACGTCTTGTGTTGAAAACTTGCCTTTCTTAGTTGCACAATATTGCCGCGTAAGAAGTAAGCATTTTTTTCGCTGCTAAGGCTTGATTAGTTTAAACCGTTATACAACTCGCGTTACTTTGTGTTGCGTTTAGTACGGCCAAGTTATGTTTCCAGCACACACGCACACACTAACTAGTCTTCGTGTTCATAGTAACATACATGCACTATCCCACCAATATGTTTAGAAAATATTACGAAACGAAGCAATTGAACACGCTGAAGAATTTAAATACCGTATTCGTATTCAGTAGTAGGTTGTAGAAGATGCTACGGCGGCACCTAACTGCTGGACACAATAAAAAATACCCAGTTCTAATTACACTGCACACGTAGAAACAGGCTGTTAAATACTTAGATTGTAGCAAACTAAGTTTAAAAAAGAAAACAAAAAGTGGTAACACTTTCATGCGATACAAAAAAATAAAATTTCCTCCAAAACTTCAAAAAATCTCTTATTAAGGCGGCCGCCTACCCCACGCTTAAAATGCGTTGCAGTGTGTTCGTAAATAGGTTTCTTCTACGAAAATATTCCACGTGCACCCATTGTGCCAACGTACGAAAAGAAAAGAAACTTCAGACAAGGTCGGAACCTCATGTTTAAGACGCCACGCTCATAAAAACATTGTTTCTAAGCCCTCCAATATGGATAAAAACGGCCTTTTCAGACCTCCGTACTTCAAAATGTACTAACCGGATGTATATGAAACTCAGATTGCGACCTGCACTGATCTTAGTTGCAGACTTGTAGCCACCATTTAATGCCCCATAGTAAAACCACGGAATATTTAGGAATACAGAAGTGAAACAGCCGGTAGGCGAGCGAACTCAGTCACACACGCCAGCAAAATGGCTTCCCTGGCCAGCAACATGGCGGAAACACCTACTGCCAATCAGCGTGAGGCAGCTGCTCTTAGAATCGGCAGCCAGGCCAATATGGAACCTGCAGTAACATGCATTAACCAAACATACACGGGGCTGGTATCAACAACCTCGGGCAGCCAATAAACGGCGAAGTTCGCTGTTATCAAACGAGCCGCTACGTCATTTCATGTCTGTATTACTATTTAGTCTGTGGTAAAACCATTCGGCGGGAAGCTTGCCCGCTAGTTCAGCGCTTAGCTTGTTGAGGCGACGCGGTATTTGATGCACGCTTCAAGGTCGACCTTACAGCTCCGTTGCATTTGAGCCTCTCACGCGCGGGTAGGCGGTGCCCTTAAGGCCATGATCTTCATTTATTTAAAAAAATTGTATAAACTCAAATATTTTTAAATCAAATGCTTTGAAAAAATTGGAGACTGTGTACACAATTTTGCTAGAGCGTTTTTAAAAAAATGTATCGTTTGCTAACAAAATATTATTTAGCATCGTTTCGGCTTATTTTAACAACAAAAAAATGTAATATTTCAGGTGAAAAAATCGAAAAGCCCGTTTGGCGTATTGAAACAGAAAAATTCAGATACAAGCGATGATATTATATAAGTGTTAAAACTGTAAGAATGAATTTTTTTATATATGTATTAATTTGTGTTAAAACATGTTTTTGAAACCACTCCAAAACTGAAGATCGAGGCCTTAACTCAGAAAACGAAATGTAATTGTATAAGATTATAAATTTTTTTAAATGTGTAATTTACGGGTGTTAGTGCTCTCATAAATCTAAACATTTGTTAGCTTGCAAGTCGTATGAGTAATCTAATTCCTATAAAATGTAACAGTTTCGTAGAAAATAATTGGCCTTCTGCGTGTTCAGTACAGCTGAGCCGAATAAACAAGCTCAAAATTGTCTGAAAGATCACGCGCAAAACACAGGCACGATAGTTTTTATTTTTATTTTTTTGTTGTGAAACTCGAAACGTGTGGTGTTCAAACGATGATGTAGGAACCGGTGCATATTTTGATGCTCAGTTGATAGAACGAACTACTGTCCTTGACGCGTTACAACACTAACACACGTTTCCTTGACTCCTGATGTTGATATGGCCGGCAGATAACGCTACTTGCTTGTTTCAGTTGGGCGTGATAAGTGAAAAAAATATTCCATTGATTTTTATCAGATGTTTGCTTTGGACCGTAACATGCTGTCAGGCTCTATATGGATCTTTCGTTTTCAGCTCCGATATGATTGCTTACGAATGTACGAAGTTCATATAGAATTTTTTCACAATTTTATCAAAGCTATTTTTGTAGAGACTTAATACGAGCTTGGTTGCGTATGTCTGTGCTTGAGTACATGCGCTCCTGTGCCTTTCCACCCTTCAAGAACACTTTGTACGCACACTTTCCTGATATTAATTTCAGTATACTTTCTGTTTTGAGACTACTTCTACGATCAACTGAGATATTGTGTACCTAAAAAAAAAATCCTAAAATATGGTATATTTTGAAATATTAATTCGCTTTATAATGAAAACAGTTAATATTTGAGAACATAAACAACCTATTAATCACTGCAAATTATCGCATCTCACCGTTTTCAATTTTCATATATAGGCCTATAACATAATGCAGAATGTATACTGAGGAGATCAGTGAGTGCAAACGTAAATAAATCATTTGACATTTACTAAATCATTTAGGTTATTTGTAATATCTGTTTCATTTCACATTTACCAGCAAAATTGTTTCTTTAATTTTTGGAACGTTCCAGTAAATATTGATTTTACATGTGATATTGGTTTCTGCTGGTAAACTAGTCGGCAGCTTACTAACTAAACGTAATTAAAACACATGAAAAAAAGTACATGGCAACTGCATCTATATACCTTACCCGAAATTTGTCAGAATCCAAAACACGTTTTGAGTTTCAACCAACTACATCACGGAGGCTATGGTAATAGTGGTTGACGAGGTATAGCCAGTGTCCAAAATTACTTTAATTTTTTTAACGTTGTTAACGAATATATTAGTTTGTCTACAGAAAATCAGGTCTTCAGTAGTGTGGTATGCCCACGAAGACTCTAGAAATAATTCAATCCCATTGCATGAATCATTCAAAGAAATTACACTGAAGTTAATGTCAACAGACCTTTGCATTCTTGTATCCTATTTTAACTTCCCGTTAACAAAGTACTAATACACATTACATAAACCTGTTCCTTTATCCTTATGAAATGCAGACATATATCTGTTAGAAAGATGTCAGCTTACGACGTATGAAGTTCTATGTTGCGAATATTTTCGTTGTTCGTGATATGATAACTTGAAGCTTCAGTTCATTTTAGTTTGTAAACCAACTGGTATAAAAAGTGGAATTAATAAAATACTTTCAAAATTGAAAATTGTGAAATCTGGAACAAATTTTCCTTCAGTGTGCTTGTACACGTCCTTTATTGAGGTGTCTTTGATAAATTTTAGTTTGCATTATCGGGAGTGAATTGTTTTCGTACGCGTTGCTAAAAAAAATAATCTTATTTGTGTAAAATTGGATGGCCAGTCATAAACTTATTTTTGCAGAGAAATTGTGCCGGCCCTATCACCCTACTCGTTGACTTGCAACATAAATTGGTTTATGTGCGTTACTTATACATTCGCCATTAATACTAAACACTTTTGGTTTTTCCTGTAAACGCCAAACAGGGTCGATAATTTAGTCGAGGTATTTCTGAAAAGGAGTGAGTGAGAGATTTTGGTCAGTGCTTAACATCGAGGTCTTTAGCGCTGGTGAGGGGTAACATGAGGTGAGTGTGGAGCAGTACCGGAATGAAAGGGCAGGGGAAACGGGAGATCCCCGAGAAAACCCGCCGACCAACGGCATCGTCCGGGACGTTTCCCACATGCGAAAATCCAGGGACTGACCCCGCTGGGAGTCGAACCCGTATCGCCTTGGTTGGAGGCGAATGGTCTGACCATCCGGCCACCGCGGCCCCTTTTCGAAAAGGAACTAAGTTAAATATTATGACTATAGATCTGCTTGGGACGAGTGACGTGTAGGCCTACATATGTTGGCAGGCATATTAGTAAGGTTGATTGGTCAGTAGGTGTTCCTGTAATGTTCATACTTCATATTTATGACACGTATAGTTACATCGACATTCACACAGACAATTAACCTCTTTGTTGGCAGAAATCTGCTTATTTAAACAATCTCTTGTTACAAATCAATTCTTCATCGACTAGTCTTGCAATCTCCTAAAATTAATAAATAATGTAAATTATTAACACAAATTTCGACGTTAAGTATCACACATAAGGTGACTTCCCCGTTTCTATGTGTTTTATTTATTAAAGTTTGTAAATACGAGTTTAATTTGGATTTGACGTATTTTGTCGTGTTATTTTCATTTTAATGATATGTATGATTCTATCTGTGCTAGGTTATTTAAATACCAACGTTAAAAATTGTTAATGTATTTTCTAAACTAGTTTACAATTTCTCATAAAACTTCACTACTGCTGGGAGTGCATAGCTTACTTCTTAACCGAAATTCTTGGTGATGTTTATTAACCCTACGAGTTAGATTTATCAAGTCACATGAAATATATGAAAGATTAAAAGTGAACAATTCAGATAGGAAGTAGGAGATAACAGTCTCATTCCTGACGGCTCGCATTTTCGGGCGAGGAAATGTGATAACGAGCAGCTGGGCGATAGCGAGCAGTTCAAGTGTCTATTCGCGTAGCCACGCATGGATCAGTCGAGCGCGATACCCAGTTATAGTCGCTGGGCTTTTATAAAAACAGACCCTATGCGCATGTCATCTATGGAATTTAATCATTCTTACGGCATTCACACGTTCGCTGCTCATGCAGATACGGATAATCAAGAAATCAGACAGCCAATCAAAAGGCTTGATTTTTCTCCGGCCAAGCCGTACGTATAAAATTGAGATCTTCCTGACCTGTCTGTATCGTCGTCGATGAATACATAAACGTGAGCTTCACTTAGTCATGAATGATGTACACTGATAATTTTGGACTCCGTGTTCTGTATGAAATGTAGAAATAAGATCGGAGCTTAGTATGGAGCTTAACGTAGAGTTTTCATATATGCACGTTTTCAAAGAAGGCTTTCGTGCTTATTGACAATGCAGCCACGTGTCCGACACGTTGAATAACGAACTCGGATTCTCATGTGATCGAACTTGGAGTAATGTGTAGTGATGAACAATTTTGCAACTACTATTTTTGGTCCATTCAAAGATGTTATCTTCCGATAGTTTAACTTAAGTAACATACGCGTGCCTACTCACCTCCATGCATCATCACCTCGCAGAGTTGTCGTGTAACTAAATGTTTACATTTATCTTAGTATAATGATTACAAATGTGTTTTCATTACTGAAATATATTTTTGTATTGTTGTAGTGGCTGGAGTGCTAACTATGTAATCAGCGTGATATTCAATGTTATACCGACATGGAATAGGAGTCGGTGGCATACCACGTATAGTCGAGGATTTGATTCCTGCCTGTCTCAGAGCTGTCTGACTCAACTAGTTTCTAATCAAGGCAATCAGTGGGCATGCCGGTTCTTAAGTGATCATACACCAAACGGATTTGTAGATTTTTGCCCCTGAAATATCACATGTTTTGCTGTCAAAATAAGGCAAAATACAGCAAAATATTTTTTCGCTTGCAAACGGTACATTATTTAAAAAAATAAACGCTCTGATAAAATTGTGTATCGTATGACTGTACACAGTCTAAAATTATTTCAAATCATTTGGTAAAAAACATTTGAATTATTTGCAATTGTTTGAATTAAATGAAAGATCACGACCTTATATATTTATTTTACAGTACGTTATTTATGTCATATATGTTCTAACGGAACAGTTTTGACAGCCTCTTACGCAGCTTCGGAAACTAATTATGAGATAATAATGAATTTTATTGGACTTTCATCCTTGCACATGATGTGAATACTTACCTCATTTCTTTCTTTTTATTAGAAAAAACCGGGTCCGATACACTTGTTGAGTGGCGGCCGTGGATTTGTTCTGCGCTTGCGCCATACGTCGTGTGCCACTTGGCAGCACTGCATGCGATGTTGCCACGCATGAACGCACTCGTGGATTCGAACCACAAAACTACTGGAACAAGAGTGACAACAAACAGAATAGGCAACCACAAGGTTACCTATTGGAAGCACGTGACCAGTTAGAACGGCCTGAATTGCGCAAGCCCCGGTAAGCATTTTACACATGAGACGCCATATTGACGTTGCCGCTTAAAGTATTGGGTTATAACAGTATCTATGCTAAACCAGTTAACTAACTCCTCAGTTATGAAAATGTATTGATTAATCTGGCCGTATATTTTGACGTATTTTGTTTTGCGTACATAAATTAATGTTGTGAGTGAGAGATTATGGTCAGCGCTTAACATCGAGGTCTTCAGCGATGGTGACGGTTGACATGAGGTGAGTATGGAGCAGCGTTGGAATGAAAGGGCGAAGGAAACGGGAAATCCCCGAGAAAACCCGCCGACCAACTACATCGTCCGGCACTATTCCCAAATGCAAAAATCCGGGAATCGAACCCGGATCACCTTGGTGGGGAGGCGAATAGTCTAACCATTCGGCTACCTTGGCCCCAAATTAATGTTGTGATACGCATTTTTAAAGATATGGGGTAGCACTGAATAATTGTTACAAATTATAGGGGTGGTAGATGAGGTAAATAAAAAAAAAATTAATGTTGTGATACGCATTTTTAAAGATATAGGGTAGCATTGAATAAATGTTACAAATGCTAGGGGTGGTAGATGAGATAAAATTAAACATATTTTATCAAGATACCAATGTCCGTAAATACATCATTTCTTTATACCCGAAAATTGCGATACAAATGGGCAATGAGTTGGCAACTGGACAGGATATATGACGTAGGTTTTAACTAAGATGTATGTGTATCAGTGTTTATAGTCAGGTTTATTCTGGAAAGGATAGTTAAATCTGCTGCTCGAAAATGTCCACAACCGCATGCGATACTTGCAGTACAGCGCAGCGCTGCAACATGTGTAATGAATCATGGAAGATAGCAGGCGTGTTGCTGAGGGTCTGGAGAGCAGACGTATCCTGGCCCCCAGGTCATCCCTGGTATGTACAGGAATAACGTACAGTACATAAGTGTTTTCACATGGCCCCAAATGTTAAGTCGGGGGAATGTATTGGCCAGGCAATATGACCTCCCCGTCATATCGAGTGCTGTCCAAGAACAGTGTTCAGGTAGTCACGTACACGCACAGTACAAAATAAATTGCACATCTACGAAAAGGTTTTTTGGAAACCTGTTTCCAAAAAAAAAAAAAAACGTTTTTTGTAACACTACAAAATTGTTTTGTAAAATTTACAAAAAATTTGTGCTTTTACAAATTTCTTTGTATATTTACAAAAAAAAATTCTTAATGCACAAAGAAATGTTGTATGTTTCCCGCTAACATCAGGTTCACTTTACAATTGCTTGTAGTGTTACAAAAAAGTTTTTTGGAAACTAGTTGCCAATTTTTTTTGTAAAAGTACAAAATGTTTTGTAAAATGTGACATGTCTCCTAGGTTTCTTTTGTTTCAAATCTTGTAACCACATTAAAAGGTTTCTGACATCTAACGTCTATATCCTGACTGATAATGTTCTGGTATTAGTTTACCAGATTTTCCTTGTAAACGTACAATTATTATTTTTTTCCTGTGCGTAGTGAGCTGATGCTCTATCACACTGGAACCACATAGCAGCTCCAGCCTGACGTCCCCCAACAGGCCTGGGTAAAACCTCGCGCAGAAAGCGCACGTACGTCCAAGTGATCAACAAGTCGCGCACATCAAATTCAAAGCATGTTTTAATATCGTTGTAAATGGACCAGATGCATACAGGACCAATAATCTTGTCTTTACAGCATATACGCTTGAAATGGCTTCCCCCTCCAACTAGCAAGCGCGCTCCACCGTACTTGTGGCCAAGTTCTGCAGTACATGTACACTGATGTTGTTAATCTCTGTCGTAATGATTCTCTTGAGGTCCTCTTGTGTGCGGGTGGTTTTAATAAACATTGTTTTTTAGGTACTCCGTAGTAAAAAAATCTGGAGGTGTGATCTGGTAAACGCGGGGGCCACAACCCTGTCAAAATGAGATAGTCACCGATAAATTCTCGCAAGAAATGCATGGCGGCATGAAAGAGAGAGAGAGAGAGAGAGAGAGAGAGAGAGAGAGTGAGTGAGTGAGTGATTTTGGTCAGCGCTCAATATCAAAGTGAGGGTTGACATGAGGCGAGAATGGAGTAGCACCGAAATTAATGAGCGGGGGAAACGGGAGATCCCCGAGAAAACCTGCCGACCAGCGGTATCGTTCGACACGATTCCCACATGCGAAAATCCGGGGGCCGACTCCGCCGGAAGTCGAACCCGGATCGCCTTGGTGAGAGGCGAAGGGTCTGACCGCAGCCCAATGGCTGCATTCGAAGTGTGCAATGTGGCAATATCAAGCTGGGAGCTAACATACACATTCCTCAACATCTTCGGTCATCCTGATCAGTTATTGTCTGCAGCTGTTCTGCACTCTAGAAAACAGTTTATTAATCTCGTTATCGTCGTATTGATCGAAACTGTATATAGTATCCGGATACTGCCGACGGAACGCGACAGCAAGACGTGCATACAACCGATTGGCGAAATAAGGTTCGAAACGAACACTCGCTGTTGGGAAAACACAGTGTTTACGAACAACAAACAATGCTATACTGCGAACGTTGCTTGACCTATGTGCGGTAGATTACCACGCTCGTCGCTTATACGGTTATGGTAACATCTACTGGAAAACGATACAAGTAATACAACTTTCGATACTACATATTGCACCCTGCACTTACAAGTGCGCGGCTTTTCGATTTCTCTGTATATTGCAGCGTTGATGTGCGGTGACAAAATTTTGAATACTAAAAAGTAATTTATTGTCGCAGCCCAGATGTTTGATGAAAATCTCTGTTGGTAGCTGGTTGGATACGGCGTGTGGATGTTTTCCTCGACCCACTTGTGAAGACCTTTTTTTTTTTTTTTTTTTTTTAATTGGATAACCCAAAAAACTAAAATTCTGTTTAAGGTCAATTCTATACAAACCACATAAACTAAATCAGGTGGTGAAATGGTTTTTGATCTAAAGTATATGCTTAAGATGGTGAAATGGGGTTTTGGCCTAAAGTATATACCTACCTTAATCGAAAAACCATTTCACAATCTGATTTAGTTGATATGGTATGTACAGAATTGACCATAGACCGACTTTTTTGATTTTTTTGGAGATGTATAATTTTGAAAACAAGCTCCTCGTGTGAGGTAGTAATGGGTCTTGACCTGCTGTTTCAGCTTCTAACTGCAGAACGTTAGGATCCAAGAGACGTTGCTGAAAAAAAAAGTTGCATAAGACGTGAGTGCCGCCCAGGTCACGAGTTTTGTTCACTTGCCCAGGATAGCTTGGCGCAAAAATGTTTGCCTCTTTTGTGGAGTTGTTGTGAAGAAGAGTCTTTGTTTTAGAGTACGTTGTAGGGTTAGTAGGGAGAGGGGCCTATGCAGCCGTGCGCGCGCTTCGTCGCCGACTTCCTGTATACGTCTCTAGCGCGTGGTGATCGTGACAAGCGCACTCCACTTCTTGCAAGTCCCCGCCGACGTTGTTTTGCATGTGGCACACGACCAGGCCCGCCGTGTTGTTGGCAGGGCCACCTATGTCGCACGAGCCGTGTACGTGAGTCGCACCACGACCACCGGCCTGCTGTGACACTGCCTATAATTGACAGGGTTTTATTTTACCACCGCTGCAACGTGGCGAGACACCATAACACTTCGCGAGCACGCCACGTGTTGCTAGGCAGCCACAGTGTACACTGGCGCAGTCGCTGCATTCATTTCGGAGGCACACTATGTATACCAACAAAATTACCTTATATGCAGCGACCATATTATCAATACATGTTTGTGCTTATATTGCTTTCTTAGTTACCGAGCTCTCTGGGAAAATACGTTACCTTACGAAAAACTCGTAAATTAGTAACATCTGACCAACAGTTGTGATGTAAATTCGTATTTAGTGTTCTTCTTCACTAAGTGATAAAACATAAAACATACCTTAAGTATTTGAGGAGTAACAAATATTTAAGACCGTGTCATTCATACAGGTTTCATCTTAAAGATCCCATAACACTCTACGTAAGTTTAAGAAAATCGGAAGGAAATCAATGACATTGTTTTCTAGTGGTTTTAAAAAAAAGTGTACGGAACATACTGACCCTGATGTTCATTCGTGTGTTTGCCTTATTTTTGTCTCTTCTGTTAGTTTACACTAGTTAATACTGGCTTGTTTTAAATGTACGCTTTTACGCTTCGTATGAGAACAACTCTGCAATTGCGAATTTTAAAATAGTAACTTCGCATTGCCCCAAATGCAAGAGCCGTTCAAAGAACGTATGTGTGACTACACTGAGTCGTAATAGTTATTCCGCGTTCTTATATACTATGCATTGTCATTACTGTTAATGAATGAATGTGGTCTCGTTATTATCTTATTTCTTACAGGAAAATATACAATTTTGAACCCCTGTTCCTTTCCTGCCCTTTTATAATCATTTCTTGTCCACGGGCGTAACAGTGAGGGCCGTCTCAACACTCTGTGATGAGTGACTTCAATTAATTTATTTTTAGCCGCCTTGCCTCGTCCTGTCACAAAAGGCAGAGGCGAAATGGCATGGCGGTTCCTTTGATGCAAACGTGCTCAGTTGCTGATTGGCTACGTGACTCCCTGCAAGTCTTATCTGATTGCTTGTGCCTCATCGCGCCAGAGTCCCCGCTGGCTCAACTCGCGTCTGGCTAGTTAGTTTCATTTCATTTATTTATGTATATTCCTTGGATCTCATTGTGAGTTTACCTCCCAGGTATATTATAAAAATTATAAACATGGTTGTAAACATAAATAAAATTGAACATGACAAACATGACATAAATAAAATTAGAATATAACGCAGGCTCAAATTATGACAATACTTATATAATATAACAATATATAAGAAGTCAAAAACAAATTTTGTAAAATTACAATACAATCATAATAAGTTACATACCACGTACATTTTAAAACCCATTTTTAACATGTCTAATACATTTACTAATATTTGTTTCTTCAACTAAAAATGTTAGTAATTTATTGAAAATTGTCATACGAGAATAATATAGAGCATTAGTTGTCAGGGGCGGGGCTAATTACGTGCTGGATCTCGCGACACAGCGCAAGGTTTCACGTTTATATGCTCGGTGTTCAGGAAGTTGTAGAATGAATTAACGGCGTTCTGCAGCTGCAATCACAGCTAGGATTAGGGTCGCACGCGCTCATTGTTTATGCTGTCACAGCATATTCGTTGGTCATTAGAGGTCGTGCTCTTGCCACTATACTTGTCTGTATTAAGGGGTATTGATCCCTACCGCCTTGGATTTATCTGTTTCTTCTCGATAACTTCTATTCCAGTCGATGTATCAAAATTTTTTTCCCGACAACGCATAGATACATACTTAAATCGGTTTTCTGTAACTACTGGAACAATAATATATTCATTATTTTGCAACGGGAAACAGCTGAAAATGAAAAATTGTTTTATTTACGGGAGCGACTACAGAGGCTGCAACATTAACAGAAACAATGCCATATGGATTCCAAAAAGTGAATGAAACAAAAACTATGCCTTGTCAGCGTGAAAAAAGTAAAACAATGTGTCTATTCCCTGATTTATAAGAAAATCCGTAAAACCGATCTGACAGGGATCAATCCCTCTTAAGGTTCCTGGCCATCCGTCGAACGGCGTGAAGAGCGTCGATCATTACAGCATTATTTTAAAACTTTTCAGCGTGCCTAGGGCCTAGGGGATGCCTGCTTAGAAATAGCATACAAAGAACATTGCACGCGCGTATACCCATTTCAGTTCCTTCATTCATATATTAAGCTTGTTTTCACGCTGACGAAAATGGCGAAAAAGGGTGTTTTTGTGGTTCAATTTAGTTATGAAATTCTTGGCGCAGAATCATTTCGATGGCATAGGCTTGTATAATATGTCTTTAGCTTTAATATTACATCAGACTGAATGTCTCATAGAGGCTAGTTGTCGGCGAGAAGATTGCACGCCAGTTCAGTGAAGTGCTTGTGCCTATAGAGGCTATTGTGAGATGTGATGCGTTCAGGGGCGTCATTTGGGGCTACAGGGGGGGGGGGCAAATGCCCCCCCTGGATTTGGAATTTTTGTGTATAAATATATTTTTTGTATTTTTAAATGTAAATAATGCTAACTTAAGGACATAAAACTGAAGTTTCATTATTAAAGTATCTAATTTATACATGCTTAATTAATAAAAAAGATGTAACAAGGTCACTGTCGTCAGAAAACAAAATCTTGCCCCCTTCCTGGAAAAACCTGAAATGACGCCCCTGCGTGTACTGTGTCGCCCTTACCAATTCCGCAATTCTAGGCCTCGAGCGCGCAAAATATCTTCAACCAAGGGGCCGATTAAATATCGCTTTGTATGGGTGCAACGCAAAATTTGCACCTGCGTTGCGTCTGGTTGTGTTGCATTGGAATTATACACTCACGGAATGCTATAGAAGACCCGTTTAACTTGCTCTGCGCTTGCGTTGCGCTGCGTCGGTGCCAATAGCAGGTGGCGATATTTAATCGGCCCCCTGGCGGCCACCTTACGCCTGAAGTCTCTAGAACAGCGTCCCAGAACAATTCATTACAATTCCAAACGAGCAAAGGAAAGTTACCGCACTCCCTTTTTATCTCGTGCTCCTCCATAATTATCATTCTTCCGCCACCACGAGAAATTCCTTGGCTACCTATTCAAAATTTCGGGATTTTTTTGTTAGGGAGATATGTATAGAAAGAGTGTGTGTGAACTGGATTGAAGAGACTGAATAAAAATAAGTCAACAGTAACACAGCTGTTTGGACCGTTGTCCTGCATTACGAGTATTTTTGAAATATGTTTCCCTTTTAGTAAATATGTTTGTTGTTTAAAACACGTTTTATAATACGTTTAAAATATCCACTGGTAAGTTAACTGGAGCAAAAATTTTAAACCAAAAATATTTTTAACAATTTGGCGGGGGGGGGGGATACCGTTGTTTGTACTCTTTGATTGCATTCATATGACCATAAGTTAGAAATTTTTTCAGGAGTTGTGCAGAGTAAAGTAGAAATTAAAAAACTTAAAAGAATCCTTTAAAGTTTAACACGTTAAATGTGTGCTACGTAAGTTATTTTCCGCCTATAGCACGTGGCGTATTTATAATAGCAGGCCTGGTTCGATTACCTTTCCGACTGACTCATTACCAAGGCCTCCGTTTTGACTCGACGTCACAAGTTACCACGCGTTATAAACTGAACCATTTTGACAGACATACACTATTAATTGGCGAGCGAATATTACCGAGGTACAGAAAGACTACAATATTCCTTTCCGGAATTAATTTGTGTTGTTATTATTCTACTATTAGTTTTTGTTTTGGTTTTCACGACACGACCAATTAATGTCTCGGCACCGTCTTGCTGTGTACTTTTATGTAGTCAGCCATCAGCAGGCACGCCTGTGTGAGACAAGCAGCAGGAAGAATCGCAAACACGGGCGGCGACTGGAAGTAAAGCTATGCCGACACTCGAGTACTTCCCTTATCAGCAGTCAGGAATGTACAACCTACGACATAGTCCACTACGTGTGCATGCCTGCGACTATACTGTGTATCGTGCCTGCTAGGTAAACTGTGGCGACTAAACAATGATGCGAGAAGTAATAACTCCTCACTGTGCCTCACAACTGACACGGAAGTCATACTGACGCCAGTTTACCTGCTCTTCTGAAGCTACGGGAGCGTTACAGACTCTGAAGCGACAGAGTTATAAGGACATATCAAATGTCGCATCTTCACGACGAGACAAGCGCTGAACTCGCGTCCAAGATTCTCTCCGATCCGTTTTTACTGTGAGAGTTTAAGAGGACGTGGTACATATTTCAACGCTAAAAGCATTCATCTATAACTGTAGGTTTCTTGAAGCCAATTTGCGAAAATTAAACAATAGCAATCCTAGACAATAGTTTTAGCCAACGTTTTAAACAAAATGGTTTCCAGTGTTACGAACTTCTGAGGCACAATCTCCGACGCCGGAACCTCGTGCATTTAACTGCGGCGCAAGAGATCACGCGTAACGAATGAGTAATTCTGGATAAATATTTACTCATAAAGTTAGCAAATACCATAATCTATGATTGTCATTGAATATTTTATCCAGATTGGCTTCGAAAAAAGCGTAGAAATCAATTAATGTTTTCAGCGTTTATATATCAACCACGCACTCTTAAACAGTGACCATATTATTTTATTGGTAGAAAGTTTGTAGCGAAGTTCAGAGCACGTCTTAATCTGCGTTTCGCTTACATCCGGGTAGTTCATTTTGAAGTACGGTAGCGTGAAAGGGCAGTTATTATGGAGGGCTTCGCAACAGTGTGTTAATGGTATTGCGTCCTTGTCCTTGTCTTTTCGTACTTTGGTACAATGGGTGCATGTGGGATAGTTTCGTAAAAAAAACTGTTTACGAACACACTGCAACGTATTTTAAGTGCATTGTATTTTCAATTTTGACCCATAACATGTATTCAAATTGTGTTATCAAAATTTTCTCTTGGATATAGCATAGAAAATATTCTTTGTAAACTGACTGACATAAATAATAATGGAATATTTCATTAATTTGTAATGCAGAATCATTGCAAGATAAGTTTGAAAGTCTTGCAATGATTCTGCTTGACAAAACATATTTTCTCTCGCTTATTATAGAAATCAAGGCTCGAGAATCCGTAAATGACACTTTTGTACGCCTTCTTACTTTATCACATAGTCACAGACTTCCATATTTCTGGAGCACTGACGCCTGCCCGGGCCGTCGAGCGGTGCGCACAGCTTCGGCCGCTGCCAGATTATTCGCAAACTGCTCAGCATCCGCTATGTTATCCCTGCTTAGGAATATCGTTCAAACAACATTACACATGTGTATACATATTTTAAGTTCATCAATAATCATTAAAGCATATTTTCTAGCAACCAAAAATTGCGAAAAAGGGCGTTTTTATGATACTTTTTTAAGGCGGCCGCCTGGTGAAGGGAATGTTTGTGTGTGTGTGTGTGAAGCGGAAATCTCTGAGGCGCTACGAGCGATGTCGGCAGGCACATGTATTGTGATATCGCCTCTACGACCAAAGTCGCAAACGCGCGCGCTGTGTTCCCGCCGTAACGTTTTTACTGTGGGACTTTAAGCGGTGACCCTATCATTTTATTACACGCGTCACAGTAGCAAAATGTAATGTACTTATAGACCTCAATTTCGAATAAATCCGTTACATATATCCTAAGAAACAACCGCGTGAAAAAAAACCTATTTTAGCCAAGTTTAAGGGCTTTAAAATAATGCTTCCCATGTACGTGATATATATTAGTCACATTCACAAGTAGTCTAGAGTGTGATTTGTTTTTCGTAGATAAGCATTATAGTCGCAAGTTTGCTGCGCATTGAGAAAAACCATAACTCCGAACACGCTGCACGCAGTTCGAGCGTCAGGCAGGCGGCCGCCTTAAGAGGACTATGTACTTAGCCGTTGGACGGTGTTGTGGCGTGTTACGCGAATACTCTTTTACGCGAAACCGCTGAACTTATTCTTATTGTTGATATCTGTGAAAAGAACACCCACTTGAAACTACGTATGCCACTTTTTGAAAATTCAGAATGCTTGTTAGTAACATGATTTTCGGGCCTCTGGAGACGGCTAAAAACGTTTTTTTTTTTGTCGTTTAGGCTGCTGTAACTCTGAAAATACGACATAAATCCGTAAAGTGCAAAATGAGGTGCGTGCATTGGTCTTTACTTCATAATATGCAAAAATAAAATTTTATGGTCACCGCCTAAAGTCCCACAAGAAAAATAGTTCTACGGAAACACTGCACGCCAGTTTAGTGCGCTGGGAATAGAGACCATGTGCCTATCGTCGAGAGTGGTAGGCCTACTATGGCTCTTATCACACCGCTGTTCCCGGGCGTCAAACGCCGACATTTCAAATCAGTACACAGTACTCTTTAAGTACAAACATCTTGGTGCAAGAATATTTTAAAGGATAGAAGCGCGTACATTACAATTTTATTGTTAATATTACGAGGTGAAATGATACGGTCAGCACTGAATGTCTCATAGAGGCGAGAAGACAGCATACCAGTTCAGTAACTTGTACATAAAGGCTAGGGGAAGACGTGATGAGGGTATTATGTTATCCTTACTGCTTAGCAATTAAAGGTATCGAACGCGCAAAATACACCAACCCAGGCGGCCACCTTAAATAAATGTTTTGATGCACTTTCTCCATTGCCTCGTTAATTACGTAGACAACTAACAAACAAAACACGACTTTTCTTTATTCATAAAACGCAGAACCCAAACCTTTGGACCTGGAGACATGAAATTTTTAGGGTGGCTTTTTTGCCTTATGCCTTGGGCACCTACCAAGAAGGGATTTATCGAAATGCATAAATTATGGGGGTGAAAAGGTATGGAGTATGTTTCAATGAATCCTCGATAACGCTTAAACCCGTTGAGATATCTAAGTGTTTTTTGTTTCAGAATGAAGCTTACGCATATCCAAATAAGTATCTTAAGGATTTTTTTAAATTTAATCTCTAAGGGCATTAAAAAAGTACAACGTATTTTCAATTAATTCTTTGTATCTCTTGAACTTGCTGAGATATCGAGATAATTTTTTAATAACAATGAAGCTTACATAATACATAAAAAGTTGTTTCGTGATTTTTCAAAATTTGACGACTTAGGGGGTTTAAAGAGTAAAATTTTCCAGAAATCCTGAAAAACAGGTATGGCCACGGATAAATAATTTAAAAGTGGTTTATTTTTACCGTCATATATATATATATATATATATATATGTATATACGTACACCTCTTTGGGCATGGCCTGTATTATAAACATTTAATTTCTTAATAACGCCGACGAACTATCTTGGCGTAGTTGTTTGGAACAGTGACAGCTGGAACAAGAGTTAATTTTATATTTGAAGTATGAAAATTTACGGTGGCTTCCGCTTGTAGTGTAGGCACTCACTAAGGGGTGAAAAGGGTAGCCTAAAATGTAATTTAACAATATCCTTGATATCTGACTAGATTCAGTTTCTCGGACGTACTCCATTGCAAAATTGAACGTTCAATTTTGCAATGGAGTACGTCCAAGAAACTGAATCTAGTCATGAACTCCCATTGCACAGTTCTTTCAAAGCTCATATCCTTGATATCTCTTAAACCTGGTGGGGTATCGTTTCGGTTTGGGGGTCAATAGTCTTAAAATATAATTTAAAAAAACACGCGTGAAAAGCCGCGGCCAGGCAGCTAGTAAAAATAGACTGTACTAAAAAGTAAAATAATCATATTTACTAAAAACTGTTGTAATTTTTTAACACTTTGCTTTCGGTTTTGGTAAATTAGTCCTAAGTTTAGCGTCTTTTTTTTCTACATGGTTTATTTTTCATTTGGGGCATTTTTTTTTTCTAATATGCTGTACTTCGGTTATATCTTCGTTCGTACTCGTACAGAAAATGGAAAGCGTCAGTTGTAATTTTGATTCAAATTATCAGCGCCATTACCACGACGTTTAAAAAACTTCATCTCTGATTACAGCAAATGCACAGTAAATTTCTTAGATCAAATTAGACCGTAACTTAATGATTTCGCTTGTATTGAGTTAACACATCAATTTACTCAGTCTTCGTTCAATTCACAGTGGACCATTAAAACGACTTGGAATATACGCGGTAATTTACAAAATATCTGTAAAATATTTGCTGTAGTCCTCAGAGTTGTTAAAATTACAAACAAATGAAATCTCTAAGCGATGTTACGTATATCTACGCTATAAGGATAATTTGTTAATTCGCCGCACAAATGTATAGGAGTGTTAAGAAAGTAGCGGTAAAATTGTCTCCACGCATCAAAGTTCGCTTCATACAGGTGGAAACTAAATCGCGGAAAAGCTTACTGTTACAGGTAGCTAGACCTAAATCAAGAATAATGAGCATAGGAACCACGCGTCTATTGTCAATAGTATGGGTGTAATACCACCGTGAAAGTTGTGTTAATGAACATGTTAAGTGACGAGAATTCAACAACCACTGCAAATGGAACGCTGAGCTTCCGAATTCAATTCGGATGAATGACGACACGTGTACTAATGGGCTCACACCGACGCGGTAGCAAGCTTAAGATGGGATCCGTTGAAAAAATCTGCAGTAGCGCCTTAGCAGCATGTCTTCATGTACGTGCTGGTTACCTACCTGTCGGAATTACCACGATTCTCTGACTTTTGAGTGCCTGTATCTCATAAACGGTTTATCTGAGCTTATTCGGAACCTTTCTTGTTCCTTGTGTCATTCCGGTTTTTTATTCACTGTAATGGTCTGCTAGAGGTGTACATGTACAGAAATACACGCATGATAACAGAGGCAACCCCATGTTTCTATCGCATGGGATGGGATGGTGTTCACACTTTATTCTCTGCACACGTGTCGTTTTGCATCCGAATCGAATTCGGAAGCTCAGCGTTCCATTTGTAGTGGATGTTGAATTATCGTCACTTAACATGTTCATTAACACAACTCTCACGGTGGTATTACGCCCATACTGTTGACAACAGAGGCGTGGTTCCTATGCTCATTATTCTTGATTTAGGTATGGCTACCTGTAACAGTGAGCTTTCCGCGATTTACTATCCACTCTGTATGTATTTGTAGTAGACAGTCAAATGTATACTGACGTTACCAGACTTGAATAGTAACGTTTATTGTATTTACAAGATGTACGATAGTAAGAGTTCTAATCTGTGTATGGGTTAAACACTTCCATTACAGATTAAGAAGTTTTTCACAGCGTAGAGTGAAGAATGGTCATAGTATTTATACCTTGCCGGGAAGTAAGCAGTACCTAGCTATAGGTGGTTCTGGATAATGTGAGTACTTTGATACCTTGGATACTTTTTTTTTCAGATAAATCATAGCTAGCTGCAATTTTTTTTATATGAACACACCACTCTAAATAACAATCAAAGTGCATAGAAAGTACCGTACCCAAATATACTTCTGCAATCACGATAAACAATATTTTTTAATAATTGTTCTAGAAACGATGGTCTTGGAAAGTGTTCACTTTATCGCGAACCGCCTATAGTACTGTTTTTAATATCATGCATATGCCAGAAATTTAAAACTAAATTACTCAAAGCTTGGGATTCTAGTTTAATTTATTGAATAAACTGCTGTTAATGCGAGTATCCCAACGTGAAAAATGTTGTTAAACTACATATTAATGCAGGTATGATATCGAGTAGTTCGTCACAACTAGCCTCCATATAAAATCCCGTAAAGCTGCCAATAATGTCGATAGAAGTATACCACGCTCCTTTAACCCAAAATATACTGCCTGCCAACTATCCCTAGTGTTGCTGAATACTTACACTAGCAACCACATCAGTGACTTGCTTATACTTTATTTTAATCTTACACCTATTATAAAATTTCATTCGTCTTATCACATAGTTCACGCTTGTAGTACGATGCACGATTAAAAATTAACTTCAGGTGTTCATTATTTTATTTCCCTTGCTTTTCTTTTAAAGGACAGCCTTAAAAAGATGAGCACTTTCCATTATAAATTTAGTTAAAAAAACAACACTAGTGTCTACTGCAGTTAATACTATTATTAACTAGCCTTCAACTGATAGGAAAGGAACATAGTTCTTTTTTTCTGAGTCTGAAACAGTAATTTACTTATGTGTATGGGTGTTAAGTAGGTATTTTCTCGTAATGAGAGAAGAGATAGTTTTGTGAGACCCAAATAAAACAAGTTACCAAATCGGGGGTAATCACGCGATTTTCGTTACTCTTATTATTTGGCAGTAGCGTTATAAAATATAGCCTGATGGTTGGCCACCGATTTAGGAGGAATTAGCAAAACATGTGTTTCTTAAATAGTTCGAATCTATACAGATATTGTAATTGGGTGAGAAATTGCCGAATTCCTTTCCTGCAAAGTTTTATGTGCGTTTCAAGTATTTTTGTATTCTATTGTGTAGTTGTATTTTGTTTGTAACGATAGACGAAAAGTCCTACCCGTGACTTTTTATAGCTATATATTTATAATAGTTTTTCGAAAATTAAGCTTTTACGATCTGTCGTATGTTGAAATAGGCTTAAAGGTCACATTGTAAACCTGAGTCAGTGGTTATATCAGTCAGTGAATATCAGCTAATCGCTATCACCTGAAAAGTCAGTAGAATACACAGCCTTGGAGCAACGTGATAATTTGACATTCATCGCTAAATACCATTCAGATATACTTTGATTAGTTTCTCTGACTTGGAGTTTACTCACTAACCGTGTAAGAATGACAGTTTTCTTATTTTAGTTCTGTAATTTACTTACCCGTGAACTGCACACGAATTTGGAAGGCGAACACCGAAAATTGGTTAAGCAACCGTATAAGCAGTCTCATGTAATGATTTTGAACACCCATAAAAATCAATATTAGCATATCGGGAATCGAGTTAGGATGCTCCCGAATAAGAGCTAATTTTTTACACCACCGCTTCATTCAGCTGGATGAAGGGTGTAAATGTTTGACGTGACTCAAACGTGTGTAACCTGTGTACGAGTTTCAAATATAATTCGTCATCGTTGAAAATTTTCGAGACACTTCGAACCTGTGAGAAAATCTGTCTCGTATTAATTCTTTAGTGATTTTGTTATCCTCTAATGTATGGTAAAATATTCATGAGTTAGAAGTAGCACAAATATAATTTTTGTGCGAACGAATTGAAAAGGGTGACTCGTAAAAAACTTATTTTGGAAATAAGATCTCCAATTTTAAACTTCAGTCAACATTTTGCAAGCAAATAATTTTAATAATAAAAAATACTAGATATTTACTTATTTGTATCCTTCGCTGCCATGCACGCTAAAATCAACGTGCGTGTACGGTTCATTTTAGGCTCGTACACGATTAACATTCCATTGGTACTTACGGCCTCGTAAGTCATTACTAACATTGCTGTTTGACGTACTTGGCAAGTGTTGGGCTGTAATGTAATTTACTCTTTGATCACAACACAGTAATTTACACTATTGGCAGTTTTACCCGCTTTCGCGACCTTATTACACAAAATAACACCCATTTATCTTCCTGGGACATGTCTGGTAAAATCCACCAAGTTTGTCTGATTGATAGAGCCACTGTTTTTTTTGTGAAGAGACGTTTGCACCAACTTGTTTTATTTCCTTACGTGCACATCTGCAGCTATGATTCATGGCAGTGTGTCATTGTGCAGAGGCGTCAGACACTTGACTGTGCCAATGAGAGCTAGGTTATGCAACACCACAAGTAACTTGCGGGTAGAACACAAATACTCTGAAAGTTATTAAATTAAAAGCAAAAAAATTAAAAGCTAGCTTTTTATAAAAATTAAACTAAAAAGTAAAAAAAAAATTAAGTTGCATTTATCATACATGTATATGGTAGGTATATTCTAGGTTCAGAATAACCCCTCTCTTGGTAACTCATCATCATAATATAGGCAGACGTAGATAGGTAAGTTCTAGGAAAGTATATGAATATATATTTTATTTTTTGAAAAGATCAATATTTATATACGTCTCTAGAACTTACCCACCCACGTACGTCTATATTATGATGATGAGTAGAGGCCCGGATATTTCGCGGGTTCAACGCCCAGCAGGCTAGACTCCACAGTCCTGTGTGCACTGTCCTCAGCTATATTTGTCCATTGGCTGCTACTCCAGTGAGTGAGCATTTGAACATTTGACGATGTAGCGCAGGAGTCCGTGAGCGTTTTTACGCATGTCCGCCATTGGTTCGGAGTCCGCAAGGTCACGTTTAATAAACAATGACTCGATCTAAATAGTTTCCAACATGTACATGACTTAGCAATCCAACCTCTCCTCAGTTGAATCCGCGAAATTTCCGGGGCTCTAATGATGAGTTACCTAGAGAGATGTTATTCTGAACCTAGGATATAAATACTATATGCATATATGACGAATGTAACTTACATATTAGTTTTTTTTACTTTTAGTTCTATAAAAAAAAATTTACTTTTACGTTTTATATCTTTGCCTATTCGAGGCGCTGTTTTTGTTCTGTTGATGTTTTATTTGTTTTTAATTTTGTTTCTTCATGTTGTTCCCACGAGACCGGAAAAATGGTCCACCCTCTCAACGATTCTGGAATAGAAGGGTAAGGCATTTAATTAAACGGGTTGTGACCGGTGCCTCGAAGTTGGTACTTTACAAATAGTGTATGTTTGCCATTCCCTGCCATTCAACTCCTCGGTACGTACCCCACAAAAAAAAAAACACAATTTTTACTTTTAGTTCACGCATTTTTAATAATATGAAAATATATTTAATATATTACCAATCTCATTGTCATCGAACTTACATAAGTATGCCAAATTTCAACTCAATCGGATGCCAGCAAGTGGTTAAAAATGGTTTGTAAAATTTGAAACGGACAGCTCACTTACGTGCGTACGTACTACATTGCAAGTTAAATGAAAGCTTGTAAAAAACATATAGTCACTGACCATAAAACATAACTGCACATGTGCACATTGCATTGAATCAAGTTGGTAAAAAATTACTTTCACCAAAAATCAACAGCTCTATTAAGTTGTTCCACTGTCGTGGCGTGCGTACTAACGGTCACGACCGTAACACCACAAAATTATTTATAGTATCTCAGCATGTCTAAATTCGCAGATATGTAATACGTGTTTCACTACATAGTTACTATGAAACGTCTCGTAAGCAGTGCCACTGCAGAAGCGGTAAAAAGCAAGCCTCTCAATACATACCGCTTGCGTTTGTTTAGGAACTCACATAGCATGCATACCGTGGCAGCGAACATTTGGTGACGACAGCATATTGTTTACTAATGTTGCAACACACAAGCAGAGTTGCAGTGAATGCAAAGAGAGAACACAATAGCAACTTATAAAAAAATTAAACACACCTACGTATAGTATATAGATTTCGATGGTGAAACGTACATAGCTGTGTTATTGTTATAAAGGAATTTTAGGTCTCATGTTGCCTGTAAGCTACAGCATTAGGTAACATACGCCTGACGAACGTAACTTACCATTCCATAAAAAATATGGTGGTGAGGAGTGTTTTTTTTTTTTTGTTAAAAGTGGTAATAAGAAGTAACAATACACAATTTTACTCATAATACTAAAGGTGAGTTATTAAAAAAAATGTTTACTTGAAAATCCTATAAATTCATTTCCAAAAGAAATTTTTCGTACAGTTACAAATATTTTAGTTGTAAAATGACAAATTTCGCAAGAAAAAATGTGTAGTTCTACAAAATATTTTTGACTATTGGGATTCCAATAATGTTATATCTAAAATTACGAAGAGTTCTACATTGCATATAAGAAGGTATTAAAATAAAAGTACTAAGAGTTTCACAATGTATAATAGGAGGGATGCTAGAGAGCATGATTTTTGTAGTTTATACATTTTTTACAGCTGTAGATTGCCGAATACTTAGCGTTTGTTCAAATTTACAAACGACGCAGTTTCAGCAACTTCGGTCGCGTGAACCGAGTCGCAACATATTTGGAGTTATTAGATTTCTCCTCCATCTTTTGTCAATGTCTGATACACTCAAACTACTGTTTCTCTGCTCTGATCAGTTTCATGTCATGTCGTCAGCAATAAATTCAGCGGGGTCGCGACGGCCGAGTGGTCAGACCTCCGGCCTCCCACCAAGGCGATCCGGGCTCGATCCCAGGCGGGTTTTCGCTCGTGGAAATCGCACCAGATGATACCACTGGTTGGTAGATCCTCTTGGGAGTCTCCAGTTTCCCCCGCCTTTCTCCTTCCGGCACTTCACCATTGCAGTATGTCATTCTCCGGGGCATGCAGATGCCTACGCCCGTCCAGTCGTATAGTCTGCATCCGGTATGCAATACCCTGTCCCACGGGTACCCTCATAATACGCTATCTACAAAATTAACAATAAATTAAATCACCAGTCTACTGTTTCCAATTGACTAGTTAGCACCTTGCTCGTCGTGAGGCGATATGAGGGCTTCTGCGACACGCTTGGCCGCGACTAAAGTGCTATTCTTATTCACAGCTCTTACCATTGAGGATCAGCTTCGTGCCACAGAAATTCTGTTCTTTTTGCGGTGAACATTTTCTTGCAAAGTAAAATAATCACATACACGTGAACGTGCTGATGTATGTTTATAGTTAGGCGAGTTTCTACGAATAAATTAAATTAGCACATTCAGACTACTTGATTACGTGCTGTCAGAGCCAGCGAGCACTTTCGCTCGCAGTAAAAAGTAGGTACGTGTGGTTTTGCCCAACGACTTCTGAGACATGATAGGATTCGAACACAGGTTTATGTTACTGTTGCAGTTGGCATGCGACTTATTTGCTACGTTGTGTCAGACGTACATCATCCAATCATACACGTCGCAAGAAACTGAAGTATTTTCAGGGGTATGTTGACAGAAAACACATTCGCGATATACCGACATATTTAATCATAGCCTTAAACGAGTCATAAACTTGCAAGAAGCAAAGAAGCGAACCATGTGTTGCTACATCTGGTGTGAAACTGGCTATTGTAAGAAGCAGCAACCAATGACCAGAGGCATGTACATTTCGCGGTGTTATTTGGTGACAGGCTGGCCTATGGTCACCCGAGCAATTGGCTCTGGGCCTTCGTGGCTGTGTGTGCCCGCATTATAAGATGGTGGGCATTTTTAACATCCTTAAATCATTGGTTGAGAAAGTTCTTCAGGCGCACCGCACGAACTGCCGACTAACAGCAGACGTCATATAAGCACACAGTAACTTGAAATTCAGTCTGCTGTCAGATAATAACGCGGATTTTGCACATTTCTACGAATGAATAGAGAGCTGATGTTCGATAACTCTAAGAACAGTATAGTCTAGCCTACATTCTATTAAACTCGCGATAATTCCCAATTCCTACTTATTTGTAGGGACCTCTATGGCGAAGTGATTTCTGCAGCAGTTTGTTTCAGTTCCCACACGTGCACATCTGCAGCTCTGCTTCATGGTCAGTGATTGGCTGTTTATAACTGTTACGTGTCTTAACGTTTTGCTGCAAATAACACATGTGTGATATCGCAGTAACTTTATTCTGATTGCTATACTAGTATACATAGAGAAACGTCTTTCCACAAAGACACACTGCAGTAACAATGAAGCAAAACTGCAGAGGCACTGGTATGCAGGAATCGTTTCGCAATCGTTCCCCTATTTGACATAACGTGAAGGGCTCAAAGCCATTATTATAAAATTATGTTGAGGTACCGACGCATAAATACCATACCATTGTGTTGGCAAGTAGCCAATGATTTGTTGAAATCTAGATGGTTACACACCACCCTAAATTTTGCCGTCTGTACTAACTTATTATAACAATGCATTGCTATACAGTACTATTTACGTTTATCGTTATCTGTTTAAATATTTTTATATTGTCACTCTGACGAAATCAAAATGCAGTTTCCTAAAAATACGCGCAACGTGAGAAATGTCAAGAGAAAGAATAAGTACGACGTCAAGGCGAGTAAATGAGAGTTTGTCCATTAGAGAAGTGGCTTGAAATCCATGTTATTATGGTGGCGGAAAAGTCGGTTGCTACGTTAAAGTAAATTCGTTGTAACATCCAAGCCTTTTATTCAAATCGCATGAGTAGATGTAAAATGTATGTCCGAGCGCAAGGGGGTGGGGGTTGCGGAGCCGGAGCCGCGGCCGCCGGATGACGTCACCCGGCCGCCATCTTGGATCCCGTCCGCCATCTTGGATGACCCTGACCTTTGCAGTCGCCATCTTGGATTGCATCACTTCCGGTCGTCGGTCGCCATCTTGGATTGCATCACTTTTTCTAG
>PNEQ01064714.1:37964-83275 GCA_003012365.1 Medauroidea extradentata | reverse complement strand
TAGATTTTACATTTTTAGTTATTAAAAATATTAGGGGTTATGTATACATGTATACTGCATATCATGTGAACCTTACGAATGTCGAGCCGAAGGTTGCCGAGCATGGCCGAAGATTGCCGAAGGTTAACGAGCTTGACCGAGCATACCCGATGAATTTTTTTAACTAAATCATTGTTATATAAAATTATTTTATATAAAATGTTTTTATTAAATTTTTTTTAAAAAGATTTTATTTTTATTAAATTAATCTTTTAATGCATGTGGGGTTAGGATGGAATGCGAAATCAAACCATTTTTGGAAGACTGGGAAGAAACCACCAAGATGGCGGTCGAAACAAGATGGCAGAATTTTTAAACTTTTTTTTAATTTTTAAATTTTTTTTAATTTTTAATTTTTTTTTTATTTTTTCGAAATTGACGTCATTAAAGATGGTTGTCGGAAACAAGATGGCGGGCGGAAACACTATGGTGGCCGGAAACAAGATGGCGTCGGGGTGTCGGGTTACAGGGGTCAAAGGTCAAGGTCACGGGGGTCAAAGGTCAAGGTCACCTACACACCCACAGCCCCCAGCCCCTGTCCCCGGACCGGCTATTTCATACTACTCCGCACGAATTGTTCATGACTGGCCCAGTAGGCGACACAGACATACCTGCCTCCACGCTACACGTCTCCATGCAACTAACACGTTTTACGTGCAGTTTATATATGAACTGTTTGACAATGTTTTTGAGTCTAACATGCATATTGTTACACGTTTCACGTGGTGATCTATACTTCTATCCATTTACAGTACATTTCACTGTGCCAACAATACAATACCAGGAATACAGTTTATTGCAGCCACTGACTCTTTGTACGAATTATTATCACTTAAACGATGAATTCTAGTGATTTGCGACAAAAGGACCTTTTTTGTTACTTATAAGTATTGTTCTGAAAGACAATATAATACGTTCACAAAACACAACGTTAAAAAAAGTTCCTGTCGGTGTGACGGTGGCCACACCTAGGGGAGGGAATTAACGAGCGGTTTCGTCACAGCTTGAGGATCTCGATTACACTAAACACTGTGCAGATAATTGTAATTTAACTTAATGTCGTTTCCGATGTTTGCAAAAAAAAATATAACTGTATTTTGAAGGGTTTGTGTCTCCCTTAAAAATGGCACTAGACGTAAATGGCTTTGTGTGACTGTACCTAATTTTTTAGGAGTAAAGTTTGTAACGTAAGTTAAGAGACGTCGTGTATATTACTGGCAACGTTCTAGCAGCTCTACAGTGAATGTCTCCTCAGGCGACGACAAGGTTAGTACACTAAAATACGTTACTTCGGCATCTACCCATTGTCTCGCGAAAATTCATACCACCAGGTAGCAGTCGAAATGGTCCGCTCAGACTTCGCAGACAGCTAACCCCACTAGCAGAATGACAAAAAAAAAAAATATTATCAGGCTAACTGTCTAATTTAGATTCTTGCCACGATATACGCGAAACACATACAGCAGACCCAAATCACAAAATTAAATGTCCAGTGTTATTGCCGCGGCACTTAGGACAATTTCTCACGCCAAAAATTTTACGTTACGGCTAATAAAACGTAAAATTAAATACGTGGCAGCTTAGTCATAAAATATTTCTGCCATGCACACAACAAGTGACGCTGCGACATTCTATAGCGCAGAAAGCCTCACTTTATGTCTTAACAACTCGTCAAACGCTCCATTCAGTCGGGCATAAATTTAAAACTCTGCATAAATTACAGGCGTACTCGCGTCGTAATCTCACAGTCATGGGCGATTAACTGTCAGTCGTAATTATTGAACGACGCTCATTCTCTTCGGAACAAGTTAATAAAAGAGCCTGGCGCGCGAGCAGTAACCACTCCCCGGCACGCACTCCATCAATGAAAATAGCTGAAGGCGCCTTAAGAGTTAGTGGACACTAGCTTTTATTTACGTCGTTTGAGGCACGGAAACGGGGAAGGTGATAAGTTGAACATAACATGTCCGCCAAGCACCTCATCGCCTCTAGGTGCTAAGGACTAAACTAGCTTACAGTGTTTTCGCAGAAATCGTTTTTCAACGGGATTTCAAGCGATAACCCTGTTATTTCATTTGTGAAAAGTATGTGGCATAGTCCAATGCAGGTTTCTATGATTTGGTTTCCCGATTACGGTTGATATTTTCCCAGCTACAACGACGTGAAAAAGTAATTTTTAGCACTTTTGAGGAGCTCGGAAATAATGTTCGTAATTGGCGGACTGCATTTTTAACAAATAAGGACACAGTTTGAAGTGTGTCTTCTTTTCGTAGATAAACACATTCGAAACATTTTTAATTGTTACACAAGCACAACTATTTTCCGTTCCACGCTACACAACGCCTCACGCGCCAGGTCTACTATCTCCTTCACGTCCATGAGCGTATAGGGAATTACATGTTAAATTCGGGCGAATATTTCTTAGTAATTTTTTGTCGTAGTACAGTAAACCAAACATTTTTTGTTAGACATTAAACAGATCTAGCTGTATAAACCATTCAAATCATGATTTTATATTTTTAAATCCACCTTTATACTATTTATATAATTTATATAGCCATACATTCCAGGCAGCAAACTGTATGGAAATTTATCGAGTCTATAAAGGTCCGGTATAAACAGACTAGAAAAAAGTCCGCGATGGCCCTGACATATCATTCAAAACAAGAATGCTTTACTTGAAATTGTACGAATCAGATACGAGAGCGCGAGGGAATGGTTTGCTCGTGGCGGGGAAGCAGGGGACGGCAGAAGTATCATGCAGATACATACAACATTGCAACTAGATGATACAAGGTCGTGACCACACCACGCGGGTTCCGATATACGAAGGATGGGATATATACCGCAACGCGTAGATCTTGTATATAAAGAATAAGATAAAAGGAGAGTCGGGGTCGCGGAATTAAGTCAACTCGGAATTGACTCAACTCCGGTTTTTCTTGTGTACAGGCCGGAATTGTGTCAACCCGGAATTTATTCAACTCCGGATTTGTACTTTTAACACGAAACCCCAAACGGAATTAAGTCAACTTCGAGTTGGCTTTATTCCGGGTTATAAAGTGTACAGTTTCTAAACCAAAATTTGTACCGGAATTAAGTCAACCCAGAATTGACTCAATTCCGAATTTTATCTACGTAGTTTTCAGCACATAAATATTACCGGAATTAAATCAACCGCAATTGACTCAATTCCGGATTTTCAACAACCTCCCTTGGAAACCATGAACAGGACCGGAATTAACTCAACCACGAATTGACTCAATTCCGGATTTTTCGCGCTCTCGTTTCTAGCATGAAAACTGTACCGGAATTAAGTCAACCGAAGTTGACTCAATTCCGGGTTCTTATTTCCCCCCAAAAAGCGAAATGGAATTAAGTCAACCCGGAATTGCCTCAATTCCAGATTTTTCATGCTGATATACATTTTGAAATCCACCTAATTACGTCAACCGGAATAAGGTCAACTTTTGTTGACACTATTCCGGGTACTTTTCAATATTGGTGCTTTCACAAGACGCGGAAACACGTCAATCGGAATTAAGTCAACTCCGAATATTCTGGTATTTAAGTCCGAGTTTTATGGTATGCTAGCTTGTGCTTACAATACTACCAATTGCGAACTTCCCATTTTTATTTTGAAAATCATACAGGAATAATTTCAACCAGGAATTAATTCAATAAAGAAGATGATGTTCAAAGTGTACGCCATAGAAAGATTAAATTTTTTAATGTGCATGTCACACTCCAATGATCAATTTAAGACAGATATGAAGTATTAAATCTCTCAATTAAAAAATGCGATCCTGTAAATTTGGCGTGATTCACGGTGAAAATCATAACTTTGCAGATTTTATGCCCTACAAATTGGAAAGCGTTACGAACGAACAGAAAGTAAGTAATTCCCATTGTTAGCAAATTCAGCTATCTATTTCTAGACTTGTTAGTGAACTAAAAAGTGCTACCTGTCTTGTGTTTTTGTAAATTGGTTAAATATGGGCGATTACAATATACATTTTTATCTGTGGCTCCCATTATGTTTATAAAAAATTGCCACATATGTTTTGGAAGGAATCACATCACTAATTTTAAGCTTCATTAGTACTATTTCAGTAAAATGATTACGTTTTATTAATTGACCTGGAAAGAAAGGAGGCCTAGGCCTACCTTTTGGTAGTTAGTGATTTACACTGTACTGTACACTGTTTTGAAATTTAACAACTCACCAAAGAACTATGCAAGCCTGTTTTAATTAATACATACATAATAAAAACAGACAAAATTAAAATTCAGCGAGCATGAATGTCAAGTGACGGACTTTCCAATGCGAAAATCACTGGACGTTATAAAACTTTGTATCTCTTCTAAGAACTGTTGTTAAGTCCTACTACAAAATGTTAAATATACAGCAATATTTTACACAGTTCGGTATAAATCATGATACAAACATGCTAATGATATGAGTCTTATGGCAAACGAGCGATTTTATTTGCAAAACAGCTGCATCACCCCAGCATGCAGTCAGTTCTGACGTCACCGGCCAATTCATCCGTTACAAACCTACTGGCTTAGGCATGTCTGTGGCAAAATTTTCATTCTCTTTTCGTGATCTCTCGTTTGGTAATTTTGTAGTAAAATATTGTTGCCAAACAGAGATTTTATGTACTTTGAATATCAAACTACCAGCCCCCTGCGGCTTCGCTCGTGAGTTTTATTCATAACTGTTAATATTTACTTAAATGGAAAAAATATCCTCATTGTACACTAGATTGGTACTTCAGTCATCAAGTGTTAGAATAACAAAGCTGCTAGTTGAGCTAACTCTGCAGCAGAATAAGTAGCTATAGCTGTCCACGTGAAAAGCAGTTTTAAGAGTTCGTCCGTGCCACTAACAGCCACTTCACCTGAGCCTTATTTACAGCACTGTAAAGTAGACGTTGTGGGGTAGTTATATACTCTGAAAGGTAAGGTGTTAATCGAATGAATAACATCTGACTTACTCTGTGCATAACCATTGGTGATAGCGCCCTCTATTACATATTTTCAAAATATTCATTTGCACAAGTTTAATACCATTAGAAAGTTTTGGTGGGAATATGTTTCGCGGAAACGTATTTGGTTCCCCAGTCTTGGGATTAGTGAGATAATATATTATGTGAGCTGATGTTGTCGAGAGATCGAAGTCGAAAGTGAGCTGTACAATGCATTTTACCCCTTTTAAACGACTACATGCCAATTGCACTAATTTGAGCTGCTTTGCAGTTTTTGTGTGTCACAACTGAAAGTTCGCACGCAGCTTTTTAACAGAATTCGAGCCCAGAACCTCCCGGAATGTAGACCTGAGCTACAAAATAGCTGTGTCACGTAACGTCGAAATAATTCAAAAAACTAATTTAACTTAAAAAATAAAATATTCATGTCCTGGCCTCATAGAGATTGTACAATACCATATATTGATATGTTTCTGTAGCGTGAACTCCTGTATAATTTATTTCTCGCTGGTCGTAATTGCTTTTCGGATTGCCTGCCTCGAAAGTTCACAAACTTAGTTAAGTTCTTAAAAATCTAGTTATATCATAAAGTTAAAAAAATTGCATATAAATTTTTAAATAATTACGTAAGCATCTCTCTGATGAGAACAACACTTCAATATCTCTACTGGTTAGATAGATGTAATGGGTTGATGAAAAATAAATTTTTCGCTTTTTCACCCTTTTGGGTGTTGAATTTCGAAATTATGTAATTTCACATCTTAGACATTTGTATAAGTATCCAATTGAAATGCAAATCATGACGGTACCCCGTTCAGTCAAATAAAAATAGATCATACATTAGTAAACACATTTGACCCCTGCACAGTACTGAGAGTTTGAATTTCGAAAAATCTAGAAACAGTTTTGCAATAATTATTGCAATTATCATCCTGAAACAAAAATTAGCTGTATATCTCGACGGGTTCGATAGATATCGAGGATTTATATAAAACAAATTACAGATCTTTTCACCTCATAAGAGAGTGAATTTCGAAAAATCCTTGAATCACGCTTTAGACTACTTAACTGGTGTCTCTTGGACGTGAAGAACACGACAATAGCCCGTTTGGATCAGGATATATCGATGATAATTTAAAAACACATATAATTTTACACTTCTTTTCACATCTTTAGGTGGGGAATTTCGACAATTCGTGAAACTACTTTTCAGGTATTTGAGTAAGCATCAATCTTTAACAAAATCACGTCGCTATATAAAAATCAATGGAATAGATATATCGATTGTGAATCGATACCACAATTTACCCTTTCTCTACCACTTTCGGGCCGAATTCGGAAAATACTTTTTAGTGGTACTTGGGATATTTACAAAAGCATAAATCTAAAGCTAAGAGCACGTCGATATCTTGATTAGTTCGATAGATATGGAGGAATAATCGAAAACACATTTAACGTATTTCCACACACTTAATTAAAGAATTTCGAAACGTCTTGGAGTTCTGTCAGATACATTTGTATATGTAACCAATTAAAGTAAAAATCAAGACGGTAGCCACTTGTGTTTCAATGATATAGATAATTCATAAAAAAACACATTTTGTCCCATTTTACTGCTTGGGGGTCGAATTTCAAAAAATATATATATATAAAACTTCTTTTTGGGTATTTACGTAAGCAACATTTCGCAGCAAATACCAACCCTTTATCCCTAAGGATTCGATTGATATCTATAGTTAATCGGAAACATATTTAAGGTCTTTTAACACCGTACATGTTGAATTTCGAAAAATCCTTTAATTGGCTAGAATGCATTTTTATGAGCATCCCGTTAAAGTAAAAATCCCAATAATAGGCCGTCGGGTACGAGCTTCATCAACTTTTCTTCGGAAACATTCACCTCTTTTCACCCCCTTAGAGGTCAAATTTAGAAAAATACCTTCATGGTGCTCGCCTACGACCTGAGGGGAACACCCACAAAAAATTTCACCACTCTAGATCCAGTGGTTTGGGCTGCAGTTTGATATGTCAGTCAGTAAGCGTTCATCTTAATATATAAAATGAAGTGTCCTGACACACTCATTCACTCACTCACTCATCAACGCACAGCCCAAACCACTGGACTTAGAACCATTACATTTTGAAGGAAGCTTCCCCTTGGCTCGTAGGCACCCACTAAGAATGGATTTTTCGATATTCGATCATTAAGGGGGTGAAATGGGGTGAAATGTGTTTTCAAAGATTCTCTGATATCTCATTAACTGGGAAAGCTGTAAATATTTTTTTAACATCATAATATTTCCCAGAAAATTGCATATTGGCGAATTTTTCGATTTTGCGTAATTCAAAAATTAAGGGGTTGAAAAGCCGTAAAATGTGTTTTTCACTAATCCCTGATTTCTCCTAAACCATTTCAGATATTTAAAATTATGCTTTAGTAAATATATATTTAAGAAATTAGAATTTTTCGGAATTCGTCCTTGAAAGCTCTTAAAAAAATGAAACGTGTTTTTACCTAATCCCACTTATCTCCTAAACCAGCGGAATTATTTAAATGGTTTTTGCTTTAAAATAAATCTTACGTAAATATAAAAAAGTAATTTCAGGATATTTGGAAATTTGTCCTCGAAAGTTGTTAAAAAATAAAATGTGTTTTAAAATAATCTTCTGTACCGCTTTTACCTGTTTGAGATGTCGAGATGATTTTTTTATATGAATGAAACTTATGTAAATATCTACAAATCAAATTCACGATATTATGAAATTCAAAAATTAAGGATGTGAAAGCAGTAAAATGTTGCAGTCTCCCGAAAAAAGAGAATGGTCACGGAGAAATAATTCAACAGTTGTTTCTTTTTGCCAACCTACTCATAAACAAAACCTCTTTGGACTGTAGCCTCTGGCACAGATAACCTACAAATAATGTCGTACACAAATCAGCAGTTTGTGCTACAGGCCTCAGGGCTGCGCTGTTTGCAGCCCTTCTGACCTTGGTGCACAGATAACCCACAATACGAAAGAATTATCACGGCCTGCCTTTAAGCATTCATTCAGGTATTGTATAAAGTTTGTGGTGTGGGAGGGGTGGGGTTACGGGTACGTATTCCGTGCCAAACTTTGCGATGGGAATTACTATGACATCATACGAGCATATGCGCGCGCTCTTTACACTGAGCTAAGACAATTTATAGTTCACTGTTATTGAGTACGCTAGCTGTTAAATGCCTTCATCGCATATTTGATCCAGAGTTACTGTTTACATTACATAATTTCACGCTGGCAATGTCGCAGCCGGCCAGCTAGTTTTTACATATAGATATTAATCGTTCAGTATGCAGTTTTCAAACAACATATCTAAAAACGAGTTTTCACTCCATAAAATACAACTCGACGAAATTAAACTTGTGTTTAGCATAAATATGGCACAACTTCTAATACAGTAACTTAATTTTCATACGTAAATTTATTAATTTTGCTACTATTGTTAATTGACCTTCAAGAGCATGCACTGTTTTAATTTTTTAGTTATAAACTCGAGTTATGTATAGAAATTAAACTGTGCTGTTATAGGCCTATTGAATTTACCCAAGTCTAACACAGTAACTGTCCAAAATTTACTAGATGTTAAAATTTATATTATTATTCACTAGAACGACAATTACTGTAAAAGAATAAATTGTCTAGTCCTTCGTATTTTGTGTATTGATTAAACATATACAAGTACAGGCTTAGGTTGTTTTATGGGACTTTTCTGCTCTGTGGCTCTAACTGCAAGAACAGTTATACTTCTATATGTATTGATATTTCCGAATTTAGAGTAATACAATTTTGTTCAGTACATTAATTTAGAATAAACACTGTAGAGGCTAGTTGGCACTCCATTGAATGTCCACAATTTAAAATGATGCAGTTTCTAACATACCAACTTGTGGGATATATATATGTGTGTATACATATATGTATGTATGTATATATATATATATATATATATATATATATATATATATATATATATATATATATATATATATATATATATATATATATATATATATTCTTACAAGTTTGAGCCAAACTTTTCAAGTGGGCAATTTCCATGAGTTCTTTTGGAATAGAGATTTTATAATTATAAATAAAATAATTAAATTAAGTACTGGATATAATTGCTCACAAAGCTTACAAAAACACAAAACAGCAATCAACTATAACTTTCACAACACAGTTAGTTATGCACACAATTACTCCTGTGTCACAGACAAGTCAATTAACTTTGACAAATAAAGCACAAAAAATGTCTACCATAAATAAATTAAACACTACAAATCACAATAAAATTCAGTTATATATCCAATCAACAGTCTTTCAAATAGTGACAGTGTACAACCTTAATAGTCCGCCGTGGTGATGATTCGCCTTGTGCTGCGCCGCACTCCAAATGCACCACTGTCTTCTCTCTTGAGGTATTTGGTTCGACTCCCGTCGCGCACCTCCTCTTCGGCCGTCAGCCCGCCGCAGCAGTCCTCTTGGTTCATCCAACACTGCTCCGAAGGTAGCCGCCTGCCGCCTGACAGTAGACTCTGACGTCACCAAGATGTCTTCACTAGTCTATGTCCACAACCATAGAACCTTCCTCTAGCACGACCAATAGCGAACTCTCCCCGAATTCGTCGATTCAGCCCTTATATACTAGGCAAAACAGTAGGGGAATTACCACATCACAGGGGTCTAAAATGAGACATTTCATCATATTTCGGTCATGATTCGAGTCACGTAGGCCGCTTCGCAGGGCAAAAATGCAGTTGGGACAGGTATCTATGATGTAGTTTCGGCGGGATTCCCACCATGAGACACCCGGGCTTTTAGTCATGGGCCAGCCCTCAAAGTTTTTTCGACACATGCCCCATCCAGCCCGCCCTCAGATACACAGCATGCAACACTGCCCCCTCCTTAAGTCTGTTCGTCCCGAACAGACACAACAGCCTCAGGTCCATCGTAGAGGGCTAATCTGTCGATGTTTATAACTTTAGGTCCTCTCGCCCGAGAGCCTCGACGAACAATCCGAAACACAACATCATTTATCTTCTTCACTATTTCATAATGGCCTTCCCAATTCTTCTGCAGCTTGGGACAGTACCCCTTCTTTCTCTGAGGGTTGTACAACCACATCAGTTGACCTTCTTGAAATGTTTCATCTGGTGCATTCCTATCGTAGCGAGTCTTCATCCTGTCGGTGTTGATCCTAAGGTGTCGCCGGGCAAAGTTGTGAGTGTGAATCGACTTGCGACGTAACTCGCTGGCATACACTGGGGATGCAACCTGGTCTTCCTCTGCTGGTCGTCCGAACATCAGGTCGCTCGGGAGACGGATCTCTCTTCCAAACAGCATCCTTGATGGTGTCACCTTAGTTGCTTCATGAACAGCAGAACGGTATGCTAGCAGAAACAGTGTTACTTTGGAGTCCCAATCCTTTTGATTATCAGATACAAAGATGGATAGGTACTGCTCCATGGTTCGATTTAGGGGTTTGACCATTCCATCAGACTGTGGATGTAGCGGAGTGGTTCGGGTCTTCTTTATACCCATTATCTTCATCGCTTCTTGGAAAAGGGCTGCTTCGAAATTCCGCCCTTGGTCCGAGTGAAGCTCCAATGGCACCCCAAACCTTGAGAACACATTTTCAACCAGTGCATCAGCAACTGTTCTGGCTTCTTGATTCGGAATAGGAAGAACCTCTGGCCATTTGGTGAAGTAGTCCTGCACCACCAACAAGTACCGATTGTTTCTCTCGGTTATTGGCAAGGGACCCAAGATGTCAACCGCCATTCTCTCGAATGGGGCACCAACATTGTACTTATGGAGACGACCTTGGCCTCTGACCCTCGGAGCTTTCTTTGCGGCACAGTCGTCACACATTCGGCACCATCTGTCGACATCTTCACGGCAATGAAGCCAGTAAAACCTCTCTCGAACCTTGTTGAGAGTCATATTAATGCAAAAATGACCGCCTGACACTGAATTATGGAGCTCCTTCAGTACCTCTGAAACCTTGTTCTCTGGGAGGACCAATTGCAGGTGTTCATGTCTGCCATCTGCATTCTCCCAGTTCCAGTAGAGGACACCATTCTTTAGAAAAATTGAATTCCACTGTACCCAATATGCCTTAGTTGTAGCACTCTTTTCATATAGCTCCTGCCATTCTGGCCGGTGGTCCTGCTCTTTCCAATCCAGTATTGGGCACAAGTCTTTGTCACTTTGTTGTTCTTCTCTTATCTTGTCGTCAGTTCAGGAGAACTTCTTATCGGCTGTTGATGCCTGAAGCCTTGTTGTTCTAACATACCGCACTCCTCCGCTTTTCTCCTCTTGCCATTCGCAATGAAGACAATTGGCATCACAAGGCCTGCGGGATATTGCATCTGCATTATTATGGGAACGACCAGCACGTTGTTGTATATCAAAGTTGTATTCTTGAAGGTGTTGTATCCGTCGAGCTATTTGCCCTTCGGGATTATTAAAGTTCAGTAACCAGCGAGAACAGCGTGATCTGTTCGCAAAGTAAAGTGTCTACCATATAAGTAATGGTGGAAATGTGATATGGACTTCACCATTGCCAATAGTTCCCTGCGAGTTACACAATAGTTTCTCTCTTGTTTCTGCAGCATTTTGCTGAAATATTCTAATGGCTTCTCTACTCCATCTTGAACCTGTGATAGCACAGCACCGATGCCTACATCACTCGCGTCTGTGTCCAATATAAACTCGCCTTCATTATCGGGAAAGCCCAAAACTGGAGGGGACATTAAAACTTCATTTAATTTTTTAAAAGAGGCTTCACATTCAGGCGTCCACCAGAATTTTCTTTTGGCTTCTGTAAGCTCATGTAGTGGCTTGGCAATCGTAGCAAAGCCATGTAAAAATCGCGGATAATAAGCACAGAGTCCAAGAAAGCTTCTCACCTTTGTCCTGTCTGTTGGTTGTGGCCAGTCTTTTATTGCCCTGTTTTTTTCTGGGTCAGTCTGGATTCCATCAGCTGATACCACATGCCCTAGGAAATTGACTTTCTTTTGGAATAGGTGGCACTTCTTGGGTACCAGCTTCAGATTTGCAGCAACTACTTTCTGGAACACTGAATCTTATTTGGTAAGGTGTTCTTCAAATGTTTTACCGGTGACCACGATATCATCTAAGTAAACTTGGCAAATATCTAGAGGTAGGATCTTTTCCATTAGTCGTTCGAAGATAGCAGGGGCATTGCATAGCCCAAACGGCATGACTTTAAACTGCCAAGTTTCTTTCCCTTGCACAGAGAAGGCTGTCTTCTCCCTGTCCTCTTGTGACACCTCACATTGCCAGTAGCTACTCTTCATGTCAAGTGTAGATAACCATTGTGACCCTGTCAAGCTGTACTGTGTGTCATCAATCCGGGGGAGGGGGTAGCAGTCCTTTTTGGTCACATCATTCAGCCGACGGTGATCCACGCAAAATCTTGTGGACCCATCTTTCTTCTTAACTAACACAACAGGTGATGACCAAGGGCTGACCGACGACTCGATCACATCCAAGTCTTTAATTTCTTTCAAGATGCCATCCAGAGTCTCTTGTGTAGCTAGAGGTAGTCGTCTTGGGGGTTGCTTGATTAGCTTAGCTTCTCTTGTATCAATGTGACGTGCAGCGGATGTTCTGCCAAGGTCAAGTGGCCCACATGAAAAAAGTTTCTAGTTTTTCTTCAGAAGTTCTGCCACAGCCTTTTCTTGTCTCCAGATCAGATTTTCTCCAGTTCTAGTCAGTAGTTCCTTGAGTGGTTCTGGTATAGTCCCATTAAGGTCGCCTGACTTGATGGCTTCTTTGTCGGTTGTAGTTATTTGGGAGACTTGATTGCACACACCTATTATGGCCCTCTCCTCAAGATGGATTGCCCTGTTCGACAAGTTGACCATTCGAACAGGTGAATTTCCAGAACTCGGTGAAACCAATGTTCTTGCTACCACCCCCTCATCAGGTAAGCTGCTTCCTCTTCTCATATGTTCAACCAGAGCTACACGCCGCACAAAATTGCCTCGACACCGTGCAGGAATGACAGTCTCACTGGACGCTGGCAAAACAGTTGTCTCACAACAGACACTTGGCAACTGGTTGGCAAGGATAGTTCGCTTCGTGGCATCATTACCAGTTCTCGGTTACCAGCCCTTAGTACTCCCGACCGAGTATCTATACAGCACTCTAACTTGTGAAGCACATCTAGACCCAATAAACATTCATCTTCGATGTCGGCTATGTACACTTCATGCTCCATGCAGAGGTCACCCAATTTCAACTGCACCTTTTTCTTCCCTTTCACTGGTGTGGTCTCGCCTATCACTGTCGTCAGAAAGCTTGTCTGTGATTATGGCCCAGTGACTGTTGGGGATAAGGCCCCAAGATGTCAGGTCTGACAACAGTAATGGTTGCTCCAGTGTCCTCAGCCATGCGGCAAGAAACATTATCCAGACTGCCCTCCGCTAGTATCGCATCAAAATCTTGTTTCACTGAGCGTACTTGAAGAAATACTGGGGCCTTAACTCTCGCAGCCACTGACCTTCTCCCCTTAAGACCGATGCTTACATGTTTTCCGATGGCTGGCCATATCGGACATCTTCATCCTGCTCTTGGTTTCTGTTTTTCTGTAGCTATCGTGGACACTGGGCTCTCAGGTGTCCGGGCTCTCCACATTCCCAACAGCTTGGTCGCCCTGGTTGTCGAGGGCAGGGTGTAATCGGAGTGAATTTGTTCTTTATTGCATTCATTGTGGTTTCCATTCTCTTCAGGATGTTCTCTAGGCTGTTGTCTCTCTCGTCGCCCGACTGTGCGACTGCCCGCACAGCACGCCGATTTGATGGCCCTCTTGCAGATTTGACCTCCAGTGCTATGGCCAGGGCATCTTGCACAGTCCTTGGAGCGGCCAGGCGCACTGCTTGGCGCACCTCTACATCGATGTAGGCCGCTTCGCAGGGCAAAAAGCAGTTGGGACAGGTATCTATGATGTAGTTTCGGCGGGATTCCCACCATGAGACACCCGGGCTTTGAGTCATGGGCCAGCACTCAAGGTGTTTCGACACAGGCCCCATCCAGCTCGCCCTCAGAAACACAGCATGCAACAATGTATAAAAACATTTTTTGTTAAGTTTGACTAGTTTCAAAATTGCGTCATTATTTACTGCAGTAGATATGATGAGAAATTATATCTACGCTGAAAACCACCGACCACAGTAACTTTTCAGTGTGCGGATACACAATATGCAAGGGTTATGAACTGTACTTCTTGGTATCTTGGCAAATTTTAATAATTCCACGAATACAAAAATAAAGTACATCAGTATTTATTTATTGTGACATGTCATAAGTTTTTGTAATGATGCAGGTACTAAATCATTAAAATATATTGATTTTAAGTGCTTTGCCATAGGACACCATATTGATGAAAAAACTTCACATATTTACCTAACATTTTCTGTAGGCATGAATATAACAATTTAATAAACATGTGAATGAAATGTATTCAGCAAAAAGGTAGCCTACTTAAAATTACGTATCAAATAACAGATTTCTCATTTCACTCTAAAGCTGATGTGTGTAATCATTGACATATGTCACTTTGCTTCACAAGTCTATTTTGACAGATAATAGGATGTTGCACAGACACCTTTATGAGGCAGTGCAAAAAAATAATACAGAAAATGAAAAAAATTACTTTTTCTAAAAAATTACAAACATTTGAGAAATAGTGAAGGAAACAATTATTAACGTGCCGTGCAAGACAGAATAGAATTAAGCTTGTAAATGGCAAAGTTGCATGTAATGAATTTTCACACAATATAACAACCATACTTATTTAAATTACTGAAAGTTTTCAAATGCTCACACATAAAGCCAACAGGCGAAGAAGCCTAAAAATGAGTTAGCGAGCTGAACAATTTAAAAATCCCAAACGCAAACAGTTACAAGAATGTTGATTAAATGTGCGAATACAATTATTGACAAACGGTAAAAGAATAACGAGCTAGTAAGCTTTACTAAATTGCATAGTCCACATGGCAGACAAATACGAATAATTTAATAAACAGGCGTCAAAGCGGACAGATACATATGGCACACTGGTTATTAAAATAAATAATATAAAATAAAAATTTGCAAACATACTCTCAATGTTAATTACTAGGGCTAGGAAAAATTCGTGAGTTCAACGACCAACATGCTAGAATCCAATGTTCTATGCATACTAAAGCCCATCTATTCGTTCATTGTCTGCTGTCTGAATGAGTAGAAGGTAATAGACAAATGGAGAGACTTCGGTATACACATGATAATGGATTCTAGCATGTTGGCCGTTGAACTCGCGAAATATTCCTAGCCCTATTAATTAAGCGAACACAAAGAATCAGGTGGCACAACCGACACTACTAGACAATTAACCAAGTTAAATTCAGCGCGACAATGCGCTCGAAGGACACAAAAGTAAACTACTAGAAATCTACTACGGTAATCAATATGCCCACGCAGGGTCTGACTTTTGCGTTAATAAGTCTGACATGCCTTAAACTAGTACATTCACACCACACTCAAACTTCAAGAGCAATGGGCCACAAACACCATGTGCATTATACATGCACGATTACGATGAAAAAACGCACCAAGCCGCACAATCTAAATAACAATTTAATAGAGTACAAAGTTAAGCTGATTCTTTTCGGGGCGAATATGAACATCCAAAATATCTGAATATGCAAAAGTTACTATGGCACTACCACGTGCCGCGAATTGGTTACAAAGGTGACAGTGAATTATGAAAATATCAAGGTAAAAACATGGTAAATTTACAACCGATGCGTGCGCTCCAGGGGAAAGAAACTGACGAAAACTTTTAACAATAACAAGGAAGCTCATGAAAATCCAAATGGACTTACTGAAAGACGTGCCAATTTACGGCCAACAAGATCGTCTGAATACGAAACAGTTAACATGCCAAAAATAATTTAGACTGCGGTTCCAAAGCAGAATTTCGAAGACAGCAGGAAAATATGACTTACCGAAGACACATTATGACAGTGCCGCTACCAACTGCCCGTGAGGGGTTAAGCCCTAGATGCCAAGTGAAGGGGCACATGTACCTTATAGACATCTTGTCGCTACCAGTGCTAAAACAGGGATAGGACGATTACATACATGAGTCTTAGGAGCCGTGATCATCGACGCCCAAGGCGCATGCGCCAGCAGGAACGAGGTGGGGGAGAACCACAGAACACAGGAAATTTAGCCTTGCGAAAAATCAGCAATAAAGACATCGGCCGAGTCATGTGGTCACCCCCGGGTGCCACCGTTCTCGAACACACTCCAGGCCGCACTCACGGTGCAATGTAATCAAAACTTGACAGATGGTAGAATCACATGGTGGCATATGAATACATCAAGATCTATTTTCGTGGATGAAATTGTGCACAACCATTTGAAACTGTCAAACAGTACAACTTTATCCTGAATACAGTATGAATCTGCTAGAGCAATGGAAGCTGACATTATTGTGCAGGGATTTAAATCCTGTGAAGTGACGCATGGATTTAGATATCACCAGCTAATAAATTCGAACGAAAAATGCGACGATTGCTGAAATTTTGTGGCTTTATATGTGTCCTTTCTATCGATTACATTATGTCTTTATGATTTTTAAAGGTTAGATTTATGTATCAGTGAAACTATTCTATAAATATGTTCTCATGATGAGATAATAGAAGTTTAATGGTGAATACTATACGTGAATTAATGAATTCTTGAATATTTATATGAAATGGCTACGCGATATTTCTTGCAAGATTAAAAACGCAACTGGAGATGTTCCAGTGGTGTTTAGAAAACCACTGTCGGACAGGCTACTCCGTCTTCGCTACGCCATCACGAGCACTATCAAACACAGGAGAAGCTAAATTGGAATAAATGAAGAGCAAATCATTAAGGAACTGCGCAGATATATTCACAATAGAACATTTCACATATTTGGTGATCATTCGAAATGCTGTGAAAGAGGATACTTTTGTGATGTTTCCAGAAGTGGAGACGATTTGCAAAATGTTGGGATGTGGGGTGAAATTATGTCAGCAAATAATCTAAATAATCTAGTAGTTCATCATACAGAAAGTATGTTGCACCATACGAAAACAAACAGAGCCGAGTCTTCCAAAAACACCGTTACTAAGTTCGTAGGTGGTAAAAAGAGTATACTTTTCCCTGTGTTGTAGGTATCTCACCAGAAGAAAACTGTGATTACAGTCAACTCTTATGACAGCGAAATTACTGAAATTCATTTTAAAATTACAGACAAAAACCCTGGCAAAAGAAATACCAGGAGACCAAGAAGAATTCTTAAAAAATAAGGACGCTAGCAAAACCTCACTAAAAGACATAAAAGAAAAATTAACTTTACAGGAGAAGATTCTCAGTATGGCAGTTTTTCTCTGACCTCAGACCTGAATTCCGAAGAACTTGAAAATAAGGAAGAACTTTAGAAAAAAATTCATCATGACGTCAACAAAACACTTGACATCCATTCGTCTACCACAGAACAAAGGAATTCTATGATTTGGAAAGTTGAAAGAGCAATGCGTCTGACTTCTTATTCAGCGAAAATGAGCCACATGAGAGCAAAACACCATGTCCTGAAACAGAGGAATATATATTATGTTCCACATTCTACGGTAGTCAAACAGCTAAGTATGGAAGATAAAATAAGCTTAATGCAATTGCACAATTAGAATAAGAGCTTGGACTACCAATATATCCTGAAGAACTTTTTATTGATAAGAAGCTCCCCTTTCCTTCAGCAATGCCTGATTGTTTCGGTAGTGATGCTGTTGTTGAAATCAAATGTCCCGCATTTGCCAAGGCCATGTTTTTGAGGCTGTAGTTACAAGAAAGAAAATTACTATTTGTGAGAAGAAATATTGGAAAATGCACCTCAAGATGAATTACACATACATGTATCAAAGTCAAGGTCAACTCCACACCACAGTTCGCCAATTTTTTTTTCCTTTTGGACTCTTAAAGGGATGCTTGTCCAAAAATAGGGACAGACGAAATTTTCTGAAAAAAAAAATAAAAACTTAATGGAGGACAAATTAAGAAATGTATACATCAATTGTCTATTGCCAGTGTTGGTATAACCAAGGTACATGCGAAAATTGGCCATGAGAGAAAATGTGTGTGATGGGGGACAATATTTTTGATATGCGTACTTGCTGGAACTGTTCCAACTTTATTTAATCAGTTACCTAGAAATAACTTCTCGACGGGAATTACAATGGCTAAATTTTATATTGTAATATGAAGAGTTGAACAGCCGTTCAGCAGGACAGTAATGTGAGTGGATGTTGATATTTTATGAGAGGAAAAGTAGATGATCTCTTCGTCTTACAGAAAACTTATAGTTTGAACTACTTGTGTGCAAAGGGAAAAAAAACTGTGTGAGTATTTTTGTACGAGGTTAAAATATTTTTCTTGGTCGGATTACTTAGCATTTTCAATTTAGTGTTGCCAAACTGATTTAGTGTCTGGTTTTCCTTTCGACAAGTCAAATGCGGTTAGATGAGGCATGGTGCCACGATTTATTGTTACTTTTATTGCAAAATGAAGTATCTATCTTTCATTTTGTACCGCGTAGAAAGAATTGTGCAACTATAATTTTTTCATTATAAATGTTTTCCAGAGTGAAATGTTCTTTATTCTATTTATGGCTAGATGTACCGAAGTCATTAAAACATTATTTTTCGCCGACATTTTATATGGCTCTGTCGTGTTTTTGTATGTTTGTTATGTTTTTTTGGAATGTAATTGTTACACATTATTTGTAAGTATTACTTAAATGTTGGTATACCATGATGAAAAACTGAATTGTCTTAATTTTTTCTTCATTTTTCGATGCTACCTTTTTTACTACAGCGTTTCGAGTTTCAAGTATACCTTCAATCAGCTGTAGATATACGGTGAAAATGTTGGCCAAATAAGTTTTTTTGTGGACCACGTGATTATGAACAGCAAAATTTTGAATGCATTAACTGTTTTTCTTGAGGTTTTGTGTACATTGTATATTACAAGTAAACAAGAAAATTGTATTACTGTATCTTACATACTCATGAAACTTGGCATGGGTAATTGTTTAATATGGCTCTGATAATAAACTAACCAGTCCATATTTTAATGTTGTTGCTTAAATATTTATACGTAAACAAAACTAGTAAAGTTAACAGAAATTTCTACAGTCAACATCTTTTACTGTGTTGTATTATTTGTTATGTGTTTATATTTCAAGTAAAAAACTAACTTTAAAAAAATAATAAAATTATAAATGCTATTGTTTACAACGCAAATCGTTGAACTTCATCAACAGAAAATATTGTAGTGGCTACTATTACTATACAGAAATTATGTGACTACCTTATATAATTATATAAATTAGTGAGTTTAAGTGAACTCTTTAAATTTAAATGAAAATTTCAAGAAGTCACTAAATTTAAATTTCCAATACAAGGCTTGAGTATCTGGTGTATAGAGCTGAACATATCGAGAGTATTGGTTCTGAGTATAGAGTGTTTGGTACATGTTATGAGGACGCAAGTAATAATAATTCTTTAAATATTTCGCCATTTGTTTCGAAATATTTTTTAATCGAACGTGGCTCCTACTTCTTCGTAGCTTCGTTCACTCCTATTACACATTTCATTTTTTATGCTGAATCTGGAGTGTGAATTATTTTAACTGTGGTGAAGTATTACTTTAATAAGTTTGGTTTATATAGCATTAATAATCATTGCAATACTCTTTGTAATTTTAACTTTTGAATGTGAATGTGACATGTTTACCGAACAATTCTCATTAAAGTCGTTAATGTTTGTGATATTTGGTCTGTTATTAAACGCGTTACAATATTGACACTAGATACCTGCTACTAAAAGGTGACTTACAGAACCGAGCGAAGAATTCTACTCAAAATTTTACAAACTTTATGTGTAACAGAACAAGTATTCCGTAAAGTTCATGGAGATGCTTTCAAAAACGGACATTACAGATTTGGTGACAGACGCAGTGGTCGAAAATTTTAATTGCACTCCTACAAATCTCGTATATTATTTAAAAAATACTCTTACATTTCTTAAAAGTAACAACTAAACAATTTGCGGTATAGTCAGTTCGTTTTGGGGAGAACTATTAAATAAATTAATTAAGTTTCAACATATGCCAGTTCAATTATTGTAAACTTCCTGACCTGATTGAATGTAAATAAAGTTAATTCCGACAGTGTGCCTTGGTTTACGTAATTTAAACTAGGCTTTCTTTAGTGCAAATTTATGTGTTCAAATTGTTATTGACTCGTATTACCTACATGTTTTTTTTTACAAAACTTTGGTGAATGCTGGTTTTCATATGTCTATAAGCGTTTTTCATAGTAATACTATTGTGTATACTATTTTGTATTAGTCTAGCATAATATTTCATAGCGAAATATTTATTACAATTAAATATTTCAGTAATAAAAAGTGAGTACGTTCTGAAAGCTAATATGGATTGCTGTGCAAATAATGGTTTACCATAAAACATATTTCACCAATATAAAGATTATGTAGTATTAGTTAATTCTTTAAGCACTTATCCTTTTCTTAAATTTTTTTTTGTAAAATTTAATACTTTTGGAACAGTATTGCTAATATATTTATTTTTGCTCAATAAACATGTCTATTCATAAGTTACTTATTGTTTAATTGTTACTCCACGTTTATTTACACTTAACATTTGAAACTGCGTGTTGTTGACAATGCCCGTATTGCAAAAAAAACTGTGCTCTGTACTGAAACCAACGAATATTTTTTTTTTATTTCCGTAATACAAAGTATGTATCGCAGTTTGTAACTAAGAGAGAGTGAAATTCTTTCTAAATTGCGGTTTATTTAATATACTCGCTAAACCAATAAGATGTATCATACGAAACATATCTTACGTTTGTAATAAAACTCACATTGTTTAATTTAGTCAACTGAAATATTTAATAAAAATGTTTATACTTAATTATGGTATCTGTAGAACATGTTTCATCCAGGAATTATTCTGAAACTGTAGCTTCCACCGGAGGGTACCGTGACATTCGCAGCGCCGAAAATACTTTAAATCTAAACACATCAGAAGTCGAGAAACATTTAGTCTACTGACATGAATACATTTTACAATACATTTATGAACTGTCCTGCCATTGTTAATGTATGTTAAATTTATATACGTCCATTAGCTTATTAAAAAATGTTCAACATTGCCATGTTCGCTACCGAAGGGAAGAAAATGCAGGGTAAAATATAGCTGATGGCTTAGTTGTCATTTGTCCGTAGTAGTTGTTACCATTATTTTTTTGTATTTTTAACTGTGGCTAGTAAGATATCGACCCTTTTGCCTGCCAAAGGTCGATATGATTTTGTAATATTCGTAGCAAATTCGTTGCGACGTTGCTAAAAATATTGTACCACAGTGCACTATTTATTGGTGTCTGTGCTAGCAACATTTTGCCAGTAATATTTTTGCGTTCTTGGTATAAACAGGATTTACAAAAGTAATGTTAAACACAGATACATTTTGAAAACGTCACTAGTTAATACATTTAAAGCATTGTAATTGAATTTTGTCGAAACTACATTTTTTCATGTAAATACTTGGACTAATGGTTTCCTTTGAGTGGTATTTTCAATAAAACACCTTTTGTGTAGGCCTACGTCATAACAAATACATATTATTTAATTAAAATTAACATAATACATTCTGTGCAGATAAATCGAGAAAGAAGTATGTTATAATCGGCTCGCTATTCTAGCCCGCGCACGGATGAAATGCTCTCCAGCTTCTACCTGACCCCAAACGAATACCAATTCACGGAATTCTTTAAAGTCATTGAAATTTAATAAAGAGTTTCATCTTAATTTCGTCCGCTGATACCTCCTAGTTTCCTCCAAAAACAAAAAAGTTACTCACTTACTATATTTTTCTCTGCATTTCATTCCTCTCGGTAGCAAATGGGGCACTGGTGAACATTTTTAAAAAAATAATCTAATTGCCATACATAAAATTAACATACTGTATCATTTGTAGGACAGTTCATAAATGTATGTATTGTAAATATTTTCAAGTCAATAGACCGAATTTTTCTATTTCTGATGTGTTTAGTTTGATGGGCGCGCGAGCTTGTACATAAACACTCCATGGCTAGAACCCTCCATGTACTAGTAACGTCCTCAACAAGGGCAGGGAGGGACACGAGCGAGCAAAGGAAAGCGCGGCGGGACGCTAAGAAACTGTCAACCAGTTGTGTGTCACTAGCGCCTAGATCCAGGACCTCTAAGCACAGTGGCGCATGCGCAGTAACACCTTCCCTTTCACTCGGCACTCGTCCTTTCTCTTTCCAACCCTCCATGTTCTCTCACTCTCCAGCCTTCCCCTCCGTACGCCATCTATGGAGTATGAATTAATTTACACATGCGATTACTTTGCCGCGCGTCATTCGGAGGCGAAGTATATCTGAAATGATGCTGTGTGGTCTTCTCACATTTTTTTTCTTTACTTTAGTCTCCAAACAACACAGTAAATGACTGAATGTAATTTTTCTCAAAGATGATTTTCACGAGCTTGTATATTTTGCTCATCAACAAGCATCAACACGGCTATTGAACTATACTCTACAATGTGTACTATAGTTTTACCATAGTACTGTTATGTTCCGGTTACTGTTTGGGAAATGCGAAAGATACAGGATTCGATTCCCAACCCAGTCTGGGTTTAAATTTGTGTTCGTATAAAATGGCCACTAAAATTTGTCTAGTAACATTTGTCACAGAATCAGCTCGGAATACATGAAATTTACCTTGCCGCATTAAAAATTAAAACGTATGGTATTGGGCACAGTGGTGAGGAAAGAGCGGTACCAATGAGCGTAATATTTTATAAAAATTTGTATGTACTCATTTTAGCTGTAAAAAGGTGGTTAAATTATCGAGCTGCTGATTAATTTCTTAGGATTCAAATCTAAGTTGGTTACTTTCCTTTATGTGTTTTATTATTGAATATCATTGTACATTAAATATTAAAATGAGGGTAATTTAAAAATAAAAAATCTTTCCTACCTGAAAACAACTTTTTAAACAGCAATAATTATATGTGAATATTAAATCTTTTATTTTCGTGCCAATATTGAATAGCCTCTACATATTAAATGTTTTAAAATGCTTATTTTTGGACGCCTATTTCCGTACACTCGTTACAAAACAATAATGAACAAGTTATTTACATTAGTATTTAACTTTTAAAATTTTTGGTATTGCCGGTATAAGGTTGAACAGTCATGCCAATGTAAGTTATTAAAATAGAGCTTATTGTTTAAGGAAACGTCTTTCCTAATATTTAAAACAACATACTTATATGAAAATTTGAACATAATTATTCATTGTGGTATTTCTTTGTTTTAACTTTAAATAATAATTTCAAACAAATATTACATTAATAATAACTTTAAGAACTCATTTTCAAACTCTTCAAAAGCATAATAATTTGAAATCTTACATGAATGACCACTGATATTTGGCAACGTTAGTCATAGAATCAACTCGGGACACATTAAATTTACTGTGCCACATAAAAATGAGGGTGGGATATGTTGGGCACAGCGGCGAGGTGGAGTAGCCAATGTGAATAACATTTTATAAAATTATGTATGTATGTAAGTACGTATGTATATACGTATGAATGTACCCATATTTTTTTTACTTAAAAATTTGGTTAAAGAATCAAGCTGCTGATATTTTTCTGGGATTCAATTGTTTTGTGTTTTATTGTTGAACATCACTGTAGGGCCTACATTAAATATTAAAATGACATTAATTTTAAAAAATCCTTACTTAAGACAACATTTTAATGAGCGATAACCATTCGTGAACTTGAAAACATGTTTTTGTTTTCGCTCCGATGTTAAATAATTACTGCACATAAGATGTTTCAAAATGCTTATTTTCCAGAATTCTCCTTCCTTATACACTCGTTACAACATAATAATACACAGTTATTTACATGAGTATTTAACTTGTAAACTTGCTACTTTAAAGTATAATAGTCATGTCGCATTAACTTTTTTTAAAAATAAAGCTTATTATTTTAAGAAATATGTTTTCTAACACTTAAAACAACATACTTATGTGAAAATTTGTATATTATTATTCATGTAAGATATATATTTGTATAAAACTCTTGTTGTATGTGTTACCATAAATATTGAAATAACACTACGAGGAATATCTTTACAAAACGTAAAGGGGCCGAGGTTAGCACAGTGGTTAGACCACTCGCCTCCCACTAGACCATCCGAGCTCGACTCCTCGCAGGGTAGGTCATCATATTTTCGCAAATGGGGATCGTTCCGGACGATGTCGCTGATCGGCGAGTTTGCTGGAGAATCTCCCGTTTCCCCACCCCTTCATTCCGACGCTGTTTCATATAACATGTCATCTCTCACCAGTACTAAAGACCTGATGTTAAGGGCTAACCGAAACCTCTTCACTAACACTTAACACAATAGGCAATTTTTCCAGCACTGTAAACAACACAGTGTGCAATTTCTTTAACGTGAATTTTAACCATTGTTGAGTAATAGTCTTACAAAATAAATTCCACCCTTCTGAACTCAGCAGTACAAAATAAGGAATTCTTTTTCTCAACATAAACTAGTTTGTATTTAACGAACTAAATGTGTTGTGTTTTTTATGATCATAATTATGTTTCGATAAACACGGGAACTGGTGTTGAAACACTCGTAAATGTATTAAGAGTGTTCATGTGTGATAAAGTCATAATTTTGTATTTTTATGAAATAGTGTAGTTTTGTGGACGATACTTGTGAGCGCAGTTTCCTCTTACGAAACAATTTTCGCTGGCGTAGTTTCCTCATAACGGGGTGTCAAAGTCAAACTTTGCTTGTTACACTGCCATGCATATAGTGTAAACCAACTGACCTACTTAAACATAATAATTCACTGTGAACTCACATCCTATCAGCTACGCAATAAAATGAAAAAAAAAATCACAAAGTAATATTTTGAATTAAAAAATATCACAAAAGTACAGAAAAAGGTAGAAAATTCAGCAATTTTTTAAAAATACAATTCCAATTCGCGGGATTTTATAAATGTTTTATTACGTAGCCCATAGTATGTTATTTCACTGTGAGTTATTTAACGCAAGTAAGTCGATTGGTTTTAATTATTTGCACGGCAGCAGAACATGCAAATTTTGATTTTGACGCACCGTTATGAGGAAACTACGCCAGCTAAAACTGTTTCGTTAGATGAAACTGCACTCACAAGTATCGTCTACCAAACTACACTGTTTCACAAATATATAAAATTATGACTTTAACATACATGAACACCCTTCAAGTGTATCAACGTCAGTTTCCGTTTTTATCTAAATATAATTATAATCAAACAAAACACAACACATTTAGTCTGTTAAAAACGAACTAGTTTATGTTGAGAAAAATAATTCCTTGTTTGGTACTGCTGAGTTCAGGACTGAGGAAATTTCGTCTCTCAATGAACAGCTGTTTCTCCAGCAATACAAACATCGAAGTAAAATTGTAACTTATTTGCTATTGATAAACATGTAAATCCACTATTATTTACGTTCTCTCTATTACATGAAATATTTATTTGTTTTCTCCAGGACGTGGTTAGTTTTCCATGATCTTGCCTTTGAGTATGATGCCTGCAGCAATTCTTAAGTTACTCGCCTTCGGGCTGTGTGTTTGTGTGAGTGAGGCACGACACCAAGGGCGAAGTTTACTGGCTTATCTGGTGCGGTATCACCTCTAGCGTTAGACAATTGAAACAGTGTGATGAAGTGGTATTGTAGATCACTCGCCTGACTGACACTTTCAGGGGTGATCCCATAACTTTATTTGTGTAAAGATTAAAGCGAAGAACATTGCGTGGTTACAGAATAGTTTAAAATGAATACCATGAATGGTTTTTCGCATATAACATACTGAATAATCAGTTTTTAGCCATTTTGAGGGGTTCAGAAATTATTTTTCCAATTAATGTGATGTTTTGAAAGTACCTGTCAGTCATTATTTCGTACATTGACACAATAGGTACGTGTCGAACAAGTTCATAAAACACGTATTTTAAGACACGTGGCAACACATTTTAAGCGCGTGGTAGGCGATGTCCTTAAGGGTGTTCAAGTGCGATAAAGTCATAATTTTATATTTATATGAAATAGTATTAGTTTCGTAGGCAATACTTGTGAGTGAAATTCTCCTCTTACGAAACAATTTTAGCTGGCGTAGTTTTTTTCATAACGATGCGTCAATGTCAAAATTTGTATGTCCTGCTGCCATGCAAATAGTGAAAACCAATTGACTGATGTACGTGAAATAATTCACAGTAAAAAGGCATACTATGGGCTATGTAATAAAATATTTGAAAAATTCCCGCGAACTGTTTTTATATTTTTAAAAAATTGCTGAATTTTATACTTTTTTCTGTACTTTTGCAATTTTTTAAAATTCAAAATATTACATTGTGGGTTTTTAAATGTTGTATTGCGTAGCCCATGGGATGTAAGTTCACAGCGAATTATTTTGTTTAATAGGTCAGTTGGATATCATTATTTGCATGGCAGCATAACAAGAAAATTTTGACTTTGGCACCCTATTATGAGAAAACTATTAGAGCTAAAATTGTTTCGGAAGAGGAATCTGCGCTCACATTTACCGTTTACAAAACTAACAATTTTTCATAAAAATATAAAATTATGATTTTATCGTACCTGAACACCCTTAAGGCTTCAAGTTTCTTTAGTTCCGAGAAAGACTTTTGTTGGTTTGTACACCTCTTTTTTTTGGGGGGGGAGGGGGGGAATTTGTACTGTAGAGTAATTTTCTTATTTATCGGGTTATTGTCTGGAAGTAGTTCTCAGACGCGTATCCGAACTCGTACGCTTCCGAAGTGCCTGCAATGTTAGACGTACAAGAGGAAGAGGTTTTTCTATTACCGAGAGTTCTTCTCAGGGGCGTCATTTAAAATGGCACGGGGTAGGGGTGCAAATGCTCTCCCCTGGATTTAGAACTTAAAGGAAAAAACATATTTTTTGTATGTTGATATTTAAATAATGCTACCTTAAGCACATAAAACTGAAGTTTTATTATTAAAGTTACTAATCTATTTTATGACTAATTAATAAAAAAGATGCAACAAGGTCACTGTCGCCGAAAAAAAAATCTTGCCCCCACTCCCCAAGAAAAACCTGAAATGACGCCACTGGTTCTTCTGTTTGTGTAAAATTTTTATTTTCAGTCATTTTCTTAATCAACGCACACTTCCGCGATTAAGAACCCAATTTAACTGCCACTTCTTTACCACCATATGCTTGTGTTTCTATAGCGAGATTGTTAGATTAAATTGGCTCTTTTGTGCTTGTACTTTCAGCAGATATGTTTAAACGGCATACACGATGTATATGTATTCAAATAATTAATGTAATCGAAGAGAAAAAACATGAACACGTTGTATTCAGCGCAGTTTCTCTTGCACTGGCAACTTCCTTCAACATATTTTGTCGTCGTACCTCCTCTACACTTTTAAACCCACATCCCGTTGCCACGTCCGTGACGCAGACAGCACCCCGACCAACCCCCACAGCTGTGTGTCAACTCGGTGTAGTGCTTAGCCCTGTTCTGCTATGGTATTTTTTTTATAAAAGTGTACCTATAATAGAGTGTTTTGCGACGAGGCAAATAGGAATAGCCTGTGAAACGGACTACGGAGGCGTTAGCAGTTGTTCCACTCGCTGAACTTGTGAACACCGTTTGAACAGCCAGCCGACTGTTCTCGAAGAGCCACGTCCCCCCCCCCCCCTCTTGTAATTTTAATGGCCTCCGAAGTAACGTAAATTCTTTCATATATATGATTCGTCCATTTGTAATTATTTTCGAATGCTAAAGGGTCTATGTTTTTTACAGGCTACAACGAGTGTTAAAAATGTGTAAATATGCTTTAGATATTTACGATAGTCCAAGTACAACCCCCACGTTACACCCAGGCAGTATTTATTTTTTTAGAACTGTTAAAAGTTTATAAAAAACCTCTACTGTGTTAGTTTTAGTTGTGTTTTTAAAGTGTTGTTTGTTTTTAAAAGGGTGTCGTTTTTAGTTTGTTAGGGTGCTTGTGTTGACTCCAGGCTTACGGTCCTTGCCGGGAGCGTGAAGCCAACCGCCGTTTGGCTCGGCAGTCATCCAGGGCGCGTGATGATGATCAGTCGTACCTGTCTCCGCTCGAGGTAGAACTGATTGTAAATATCGTGGTGTGGAAGTTATCTGTATGTTCTACAAGTAAGTTTGTCATGTCACCACGAGGTGCATTCTCTGTTTCAAGTGTTCGGACATCGGGCTGCTTTGCGGGCTGTCCAGCCCCCGCGTGTACGCTCCGAGTCATCTCTTGTGGTCCACTTAACAGGGACAGCGCAACGTAGCTTTCTTCTTGTGGTTGCAATCTCTATCCCCAGTTTACGGGCAAGCCACGGAGGCCCGTACCAGGAAGACTAGACAAAGCACTCAGTGTGTCGTGTGTTGTGTTACTATTCCCTAGTGAAATTGTTCAAACAAAACAGGCTAATTTTGAACACTGTGTGTTATCTCCCCCGCGGGTTGTCCATCGGCCCAAATGCCGCCGGAGGTAGTGCGTCGCCAAAGAACCATCCGCCCTGAGACTCTCCAGAGTGTCAGACGCTCTTTTGTTCCCAGCCGAGTATGCTGGGATGGCGCCCACAATCGACAGTAACCCGTAAACAAAAATCTACCCCCCCCCCCCTCCCGAACGGCGGCAAGTGGCGCCCAACGCTTTGGCAATTTAGTGTAAATAACTGGGTAAATGTGCTAACTGAATGGGAAGAAAGAAGGGGTTAGTTTAGTGGAAGAGACTGTGGCTTACAGGATTTGTTTTTTTTTTTTTTAGACCTCATGGTGTGTTGCAAGCCAGAATAAAGACAGTAAACACGAGAAATTCAGTGGTTACGCGACACAGTAAAGCCACGGGGCTAGGTCGCCATCTTGGGCAAGCCAGCAAAGGTCGCACAAGAAAGCAGCCATTGTTAGCCGGCAAGTTTCCCCCCTCTCCAATCACGCCAACAAAACTGGGTCACCCCGCATGGTAGACGCGCAATGGAAATACGCTCGGACGAAAAACGGACTATCTCCGCGATGCTACCGCGGCAGAATGTGAAGTGCGTATCGTGCGGCCCGAGAAACGGATTTACTGGGCAAGGAGGTATGGTGGCACCTAATTTTCTAGTGTAGTCATGTGAAACACAGCAAGAAATCAGGGACTAATTTTTTACTGGGTGTAAACATTCCTGTAGAGAACGTTAACCGTTGCGACTCACCGCAATGTGACGGAAAAGGACGCGAGTGAGCACGCTGTGTAGACTGCCACACAAATCGCTACAGATGCTGTGCAAAGGCCATGGAACTAGTGACATTCAGCGAGGGCTTGTTCGCATGCCAGGCATGCGCAATACCACGCACCCCTAGGAGACAATGCCGTCGGAACAAAAACCGGGGGCGGAAGCATCGACAGTAGCAGTGAGCGACAAAATGCGAAGGGAAACACGGGCATCACCTCCGACGTCGCTCCGAGGAGGCGAGGGCGCGCGAAAACTGGGGACTGGAAAATACTTGTTAGAGGACGAAGTGTGCAAGGCAGTACAGTGGATCAGGTGTGTCGGGCCACAGACCACCACCCTACCCGAATACACGGGACTATACACTGAAAATGTGGTCCACTTCATCACAGTTTGTGTCGAGCGGCTAGAGCATTAGGGGCACCATGTGACGAATGGACAGAGCGAGTGGGAGGCCGATTGCATGGAGCAGCAAGATAGTGGTGGCAATTGTGGCAGAGGGCGGATGTGTTGTGGACGGAGTTCGCGATGGGATTGACGGACAGTTTCCCGCCCGCGAAGGCCCAAGCAGAGTGCATCGTGAAATTATACGGGGAGAAGCAGAAGGACGGTGAAGCAGTAGAAAAGTTCGTGGTCCGCATATCACAACTGTTCCGACATATCGACCCCGGAACCCTGCTACGTGACGCCCTGCCCGAAGTGACACATCGCCTGCATGAAGCAATTCAGCCATTTGTGAAAGGATACCAAGGAGGAAGCCCAGAAGAATATGTAAGGAGAGCAGTGACAGCAGAGAATGGAATCCGCAGCTGGTTTCGCGGCCGACAGGATGCGGTAGACCGTCCACCGACAGCAGGACCCGGTCGTCGCGCACTGGAGTACGACGCGAGGAGGGACGACGGAGCGGAGTGTAAGTCAGAACAGAAGGGCGAACCTAAGGCTGACAGCCCCAACCGACAGCGAGATACTGCTCAGCCACTGCAGTGCCACTCTTGCCCAGTGCCGACGTTCTATTAGCATAGACACTGCCTTCAGGGAAAAAAGCCGCGGGAAAACTACTAGCCAGGGGAGACCGGCCTGACACTAGCCTCCCCAAGGTCAAATCAGCAACCCACCGAGACGAAACCACCATCACACACCCCGTGGCACACCTGATGACCAAGGGCGGACAACACCTGATGCGGATACTTGTAGAGGTCAACGGGCAATCAGCCGCTGCCCTGATCGACACTGCGGCCAACCACACCATCGTGCAGCCTGCCTTCATCCCGGACGGCGACCTGCGACGGGACCCTGGGACGCTGCAGCTGGCCTCCGTCTACGGCGCTAGCAGAAAGCCGGGGTCAGCCACTGTCGAGATCCGCCTGCGCGACCAGCTGTCGTGGACCAAGGTGATCGTCGTCGACGGTCTGCGGGAAGTGGTTGTGCTGGGACAGCCATGGTTGGCGGACCAGGAGGCTGTGATAGAGGTATCTACCCTGAGATTGCACATCGGAACAGGTGAGCGAACGACAGTGTATGCTTTTAATGAACCAGTGTTTTCTCCCAAAACCTAATTGTGACCCTGGTCGAACTTGACCACGAGTTGCCCGACGAGTACCGCGACAGAGTGACACAAATACTGAATGAGCGCAAATATGTGTTCGTGTTCTCTGACTTGCTACACGTAACTGCCGCAGCAGAACACTTGATCCCCACAGCGGACGAGGAGCCAGTGTACACAGGGCCGACAGGAACAAAAAGTGATATGCAAACAAGTAGAGGAAATGTTGAGCGAGGGCGTAATTTAGCCGAAAAACAGTCGCTACAACTCTTGTATAGTAGCAAAGAAAGACGGCTCCATGCATTTCTGTGCAGACTTCCGCCTGCTGAACGCGGTAACTGTTTCTGCCTAATCCCCTCAGCTGAGCATAGATGAGGCACTGGCAAACCTGCAAGATGCATGTGTGTTCACCACGCTGGACCTTAAGTCAGGGTACTAGCAAGTACCCATCCATCGTCAAGATAGGGCTAAGACTGCTTTTACGACCCCTGACGGGCGTAGGTTTCAGTTTAGGGCAATGCCCTTTGGGCTTAAATATGCCCCATCAACATTCCAGCGCATGATGGTGCAGGTGTTAGAGGGCTTGATTTGTGAGTGCATGACAGTCTACTTGGACGACATTATTGTTTGGTTGCGGAGCTGGGACGAACATGCGAGACATTTGAGTATAATACTAAAACGTCTGGCCACACACCATCTGATTGTGTCGCTAGCCAAATGCCATATCGGACAGACTCGGGTTGTTATTTTGGGCTATGTTGTCAGTGCCGCCGGTCACGAAGCACACCCCAATCTACGCAAGATTGCTGATGCCAACCCCCAAAAACATGCAAACAGTTACAACGGTTCTTCTACCTCGCGAATTGGCTGCGAAATTATATTCCCCAATTCGCCAAGTTCGCGGCACCTCTGACAAAGATCCACTACTGCTAAACTGAACAAGCGCAGGACACATTCGAGAAGCTAAAAGCCAGCTTCATAATGTCACGGGCCGAAGCACAGCAACAGCTGTACTTCTAGACAGACACGAGTCTAGTAGGTGCAGTGGCGGTGCTATACCAATTAGACGAGGATGGAAGCCGGCACATCATAAATTACGGCAGTGCAAAATTCGGGGGAACCGAACAAAGATACCACAGCAACGAGAGAGAATTCTTGGCCATTGTGTGGGCCCTGCGTAAGTACCGACCGTACCTGGAAGGTAGAAAATTCATTTTGCACACCGACAATAAAGCATTGACATGGCTATACAGCATGCATGGCAGACGGGGTAGGGCTAGTCTGCTGGGCACTGCTATTGCAATCTTTTGATTTTGACGTAGAACACGTGACTGGAGAAGCAAACAAACTGCCAGATCTATTATCACGGGACCCCGGTGATGACGAAATGTTAAGGGACGATAAGGAGTGCGATCTCCTGTTCCCCCCGCCCCAAAGCAGAGACACCACTGTAAATAAGCATACACCAAGAGGAGGAGAACCGGTCCACCTGCATAACGATAACCACGCCACCCCCTTTTCCAGGACTGGCGACAGGGCAGGAGGTGCATGCCATGGTACAAGCCGCGCAGGCAACCTCACCTAGAGCACACAGGGAGAAGTTACAGTGTGGTCAGCATCTGAAAGAAAACATGCGAGTGCTAGACGGAGTCCTACAAGTCCGGGCTCCGAAATCAACCATGTGGAGAATGTACGTTCCAAGCGAGGCATGTGAGGCGGTATTCCAATACACACACGACCACCCCTTGGCCGGACACCCGGGAGTGGAACAAACGCAGCGGCAGGTAAGTGGACAGTTCCACTGGCCCGGAATTGCAAAGGACACGAGGGAATATGTGAGAGCATGTCGAGAGTGCCAACTGAAGAAGGCTAAGAGAGGAGACAGGGTGGAACAGCAGATTCCCCGAACACCCACTGCCCCGTTTGAGGACTTGGCACATAGACATAATGGGACAGTACCCCCGCACGCCTAGGGGAAAGAGATCCTAAATAGTGGTCACCAACATGTTTAGCAGATGGGTTGAGACATACGCCGTTAGCAACACGCGCACGACCACCATATGCGCGGCCTTTTAAAGGAATTTTTCCCATGCTGGGGTTACCCGAAATTTATCCTGTCCGATAACGGTGGCAAATTCACGGGGAGGAAGTGGAAGCACTGGTGCGATCGATTCTCCATCCAGCATCGAACAACATCCGTATATCACCCAAGGGTGAATCCAACAGAAAGAAGACACCAGGACGTAAAAGGGCAGCTGAGACTATGTGTGGGAGAGGACCACGCCCAATGGGACACGCACGTCGCAGAAGCATTGTTTTGTTTACGAAATCGGGAGAATGCGGCCACGGGTAGAACGCCTGCCGCCCTGGCCCAGGGTAGGGAATTGACGGGACCCGGCAAGCCACAGGACACGGACACGAGAACAGCTGACACAACCAAACGGCAATGCCACAGGAAAGAGGAGTTGGCAACTGTGCGTAGGTGGCAGCTGGAGTACGTGGCCAAAGTCACGCCCGGCTCTCAACAACCACCCACCCGACTCCGACAGGGAAGCAAAGTATACATGAGAAATCATCCCCTCTCTCTCCGAGCAAAGAATGTTTGTGCGGGACTGGCACCGAAGTAGCTAGGCCCTTTCACAGTGGAACGAGCACTGGGGACAACAATGTATGTGATACAAAGTGGGTCAAAGTACATCGGGACGACTTGCGGCAGGTCATGATATGGCTGGCGGAGGAAGAAGATGAAACTCCGGACGCCGAGACGCCGCCCCCCGATACCGAGACGCCTCCCACCGATGCCGAGATGCCGCACCCCGAGGCCAAAACGCCGCCTCTGAGGCCAAGACGCCACCCCGAGAACGAGACACCGCCCTCGACATACCGGCGCCACCTACTGACGACCGAATACAAACCCCAGCCCATTCACAGACCGGCAGGAGACAATGATCAGAGATTGGCAGATTGTATGACTGGCTGTTTTCCCCGATGCCGAGAATCCCGACACCGAATGTTCCTCTAGTAGAAGAGCCAGATGAGGGGCCCCCGTCAGATACACCGACACCACAGGGCAGTTGGGGATCCGAGGTGACGTTGGAAGACGCTACATTTACAATAACAGTTGAGGAACCCCCAGAGGGTGAGTAGGCGCCGCGACACCGGGGACACTGGCGGTGGCTAACGTCATTTAGATGTGTCGACGCAGACCCCATTAATCACATTGCACTGGGGACCGAGACACCGAGGTGGTCAAAACGCACGAGAAGCGCGCCACGACGCTTCTCGCAGGGGGATGCGACGACTACCCCCCAGGCCCAAGGAGCACTATGCACAGCCCAGCCTAAGACATCAAGGAGGATCAAGCTACTGTGACAGCCACACCCATGCCACAGCAGTTGTTGTCCTGACTGCCCCCTCCGCTCGCCGCAAGGGAGGCGCCAGAGGGGTACTGCAGCTGACCGGGCGAGCGAGGGGAAGGAACATGAAGCAGAGGATCTAGGGCCGCACGCAGCAGAGCAGGCCCAGGCAGATCCAACAACCGGACGGAGCCAGCGAGGATCCAGGGATTAGCGCGCATCGGACGGCCACCCCTCCGTGCAGTATTACAGCAGGACGAGGCCAGAGGGCGAGACCGGGTGAGGGCAGTCAACGAGCAGCGAGATCGTGGCGAACGTGGCCTGATGTGGTTTTTCCGAAAGGGAGCGAATGTCGTCGTACCTCCTCTACCCTTTTAAACCCACATCCAGTTTCCACATCCGTGACGCAGACAGCACCCCGACCAACCCCCACAGCTGTGTGTCAACTCGGTGTAGTTCTTAATGCTGTTCTGCTATGGCCTTTCTTATTTTTTTATAAAAGTGTACCTATAATAGAGTGTTTTGCGACGAGACAAATAGGAATAGCCTGTGAAACGGACTACAGGGGCGTTAGCAGTTGTTCTACTCGGTGAACTTATGAACACTGTTTGAACAGCCAGCCGGCTGTTCTCGGAGAGCCACGCTCCACCCTTATAGTTTTTCTGGCCTCCAAAGTAACGTAAATTCTTTCATATATATTATTCGTCCATTTGTAATTATTTTTGAATGCCACAGGGTCTTTGTTTTTTAGCAGACTACAGCGAGTGTTAAAAATGCAAAAATATGCTTTAGTTATTTATGATAGTCCAATTTTGAATACTGTGTGTTATCTCCCCCGCGGGTTGTCCATCGGCCCGAATACCGCCGGGGGTAGTGCCTCGCCAAAGAACCATCCGCCCTGAGTCTCACCAGAGTGTCAGACGCTCTCCTGTTCCCAGCCGGGTATGCTGGGATGGCACCTACAACCGACAGTAACCCGTAAACAAAAATCCACCCCCCCCCCCCCCCCGAACTGCGGCAACTTCACACGAACTTTACTAATGTGTGCCTTCGCCTGGCATGCTTCTTTCCCATGTAAAGTGTTCTGCCAGTTCTAACATAGCAAAGTAAGTATGTGTTGGTAACTGCTTGTACAATATGTACATGCAAACATTTTTGCAATGAATAAGGGCGACAGTGTTCACCAAATTGAAGGTTGTATGTTGCGACCGATGATGGCAAAGTTACACGCAGCAGGGAGGAGGTACACGGCATGAGAGGGGCGGCAAGGAGAAGAAGTGCTTGGATGTTCTGGATCTAGGCGCCAGTGTAAAGGAGTGGCCAACGCGAGGCGAGTCAGAAAGAAGCGGCCGAGCGTCGAGGGTGGTCGGAGAAATACTCCCTGGGCGTGAGGACTGAGTTGAAGCCAGCACCGTCTGTTTGCGATCTTCCCCTTATAGAGAGGGCGATTCTCCTGGCACCTATTTGCAGTGTTTCAGAACTCCGGGGTGCGCTGAGTGTGCTGGAGGTAACCTGGGTCGAGGACTTGGTCAAGGTATGGTCGCGAAGGTAACGAGTCCCATTTAACGACGTTTTGGGACAAGCCGACGGCCCTACTTAGTGCTCTACTTCCTTCCTTGTACTAATGGAGTGGCGAAAGATTTAACTGAAATATCTTGCAGCAATTAACTGAACAGTGGCTGAAATAGTGTATTTAAGTGAGATTCGCGGCAGTGCAATAAGGGGAACTTTAGAATGTCATAAAAGTCGTGGTCGGCTTACTAATTGTATTATGCAAATTATTTTTTTGCATAAATTGTGTCATTCTAATGTGACTGTGTAAAAGTGTGTTTTAGAATGCTCTTAAACTTAAAAGGGGTGCGTGCACGTATATAGGCCCAGTATCCAATGATTTAAGTGTTTTAATTACTCCCCGATATATGTATATCTGTATATACACGTAAGTTTGGAGAACTTTGTGTAAGAGTTTGTTGTTTGTATGAATCCCATTATGAGTCAAATAGATGATAAACAAATAAAAGAGTCGTGTTAATTAGTGAGCGGAATTACCGATGGCCCGTACCCGCCTATTCCATGGTCTGTGAGGGGCTCCGAAAAGGGGAAGTTCTGCCACGTATTTTGGATTAACGAGTCATTTACTCCCATCAGGTTAGAGTACAGGCAGAGGTAGTGCTGCAGAGGGGAGTACTGGTTCATACTGATTTTAAATTTTGTATGAAGTAAAATTATACAATTTTGAATGTGAAATGACATTATGGGAAAACTGGCTGAGCTAATAATTTTTTTTCGTAAGATGAAAATGTATTCTCATGTAATATCTACGAATCTAACAATATTTTATGCAACTGTGAATTTATGATTTTTCACCATTTGAACGCCCTTTATTCTTCTGCATTTTGGGCTTTCCTATGTGGAAAATATACTCTCAACAGGCCCCCAAAACACTGTACTGTCATGCATTGCATTCTTGTATGGAATGAACACTTAATTCTCGCACTAACCTCAAAAATGCTCTCTGTTGTGCCCCCTTTGTACTTAACAGCTCCCAGAGCACAAATGAAACTCCTCAACAATGCAAACCTATCTCACCATAAACTATCCCGAACAGATTTAATTCAACGCCATGAAATACCCTCTTATCACAACACTTACTGACGAAAACTTGAATAAACCAGTAAATTAAACTTCACAAACATTTTCTCCTCCTCGCATTTACTTTTTGACAGTAAATAACACAATGCCACAGAAGATTTTCTTTTCACTTTACTTATAGCCTATATTAACTTCTAACAATTTCCTTATCTAATACCATATTATGATATTTAAAACATATGGAATCTTAAATAAAATCAGAACAATTATTCTTACTTACTAATCCGTATCTTAAAAATTGTATCCGCAGCACTGAAAACAATCAACACTCGAAATTCACAGCAAACAGCAAACAAAACAGACACACTCGCAAATTATACATTCAGTTCCAACAACATTACCGACCAACCTACACCACTACACCATGACGTTTCGTTCAGTACTCATGGTGCACTTGAGCATGAGCCAACGTAATAGGTACTTTCTTAATTCCTGCTTGTGCCAATAAAGTGAACCCAGTGTAGCCCTGTGTGGCATTATCACGCCTCGTCAAGCGACTATGAAAGTAAAGCCTTTACCATAAACTAAACAAAATTTAGAACACCGAAAACCAAAATACACTACAAGATGGAAACCGAAGTAAACCCGGTACAAGCCTCCACCATAAATGTGTCAGGAGACCTCACATATTAAAGCAAAAGTATATGACTAGTGGTCGACAGACAAAAAATGGAAAATAAAGACATCTGTAACCAGACTGGGCATTCGCCAAAGTATTTGCCTGGCGACTCTAGCCATAAATGTGTCGGAAAGTTGGCCATAGTGGTATAAAATTAAACTCGAATAGTTTATTTGGAAAATACATGAATATAAGTGAGTATGCAAAATAAACTGATAATAGCTGAGAAAGTAATGTGAAAGTGTGTGTTGTGTAACACTGTCCTAGCTATGACTACAAGGCGGGGAAAAATAATACTCAGTAATAAATACTGTACTGAACTACAATGTAAAACAACAAAGAAATAATGTGAAGAACTCTGTAATAAATGTTATGCACTATCTTGGCTTTTGGGTGTGAGCTGCATGAGATGGTTGTCTTGCGACGTTGTGCCAGTCCTTTTAGTTACCTTCATCAAGTAGTTAATGACCAACTGACCAGTGAATTTTTATTTTTTTTCCTACTGCACATCCTCGCAGCACAAGGTGAACCCCGACCTGCCAGCTTGCTTGGCGTCCCGCCCGAATTAATGGTGATTTGGGGGAAGGGGGGTTCTAGGAGGAGAACATATTGCGTTCTAACCAACTAGACTATAAGCTATTCGTAATAATGTATAATTGGTGGTCGTTAGAGCCAGGAATTTTTGGTGAAAAGAATTTCGCAACAACTTGTGTCAATGCCTTACATGCACACCTGCAACTCTGGTTCGTGGTTATTGGTAGAATATAATAGGACAGAGGCGTGGCTCATTTGACTGCACCAATCAGAACAATGCTACCACGACACCACACGTCCGTGATTGGCGGGTAGGACTCCGAGATGCCGAATGTTAAAAACAGCCAATCACTGACCGTGAAGCAGATAAACATACGTGCACATAAGGCTTTGAAACAAATAGTTTCAGAATTCTTTTCACAGAAAATCACTGGCTCTAGTGATCGTGCATTCTCCGTCTCGCTGAGTTAAGAATAGGAGGGTGACACCATGGTTTGCGGTGCGTCAAGTACTAGAGGGAGATTGCAAGAGCAGGCTAATCTGGTCCCTTGCAGCTTTTTGAAGTTACGATGTGGGAAGCAGCAGTAAGCCAGCGTCAACACTGGAGGAAACCAGTTGACGACAATAATTTGATGTCGACACCCAACCCAGAAGGGGAAGGGGCCGTGGTTGTAGAATATGTGAAGCTTCCTCCAACGGCTTGGAGAAGACTTATGTAAAATCAGTGGCAGTGCCATAGCAACTGTCGCCGGAGCTGGTTAGCACGTGCCAGGTCGTGGTTTTAGTCGAGCAGGTATCTCATCCCTCGTTGAGCAGACTGTACCTTTCACAGATAACAAGCAGCCTTGGTGGGGTTGTAACAGTGAGGTGAAAATCTGTAACAGCACTTCGTAGTCTGTTGCTGCGGCATGACTGGCACCTACGGTCAGCAAAATCCCTCGCAGGCTTCAGGTTCATCCACTCTTCCTACTACAGCGACCTAGGATGACACTTCAACGACTCTCGCCAGTTGATCCGCCGGATGGTATTGATTATTTCCAGCGTCTTATTCCCCACCCAGTGACGCACCTTGTTGCAGGCGGTGATAGTCGTAACTGCCTTACGGTCACTGGATTTGTAGTCGTCCGCAAAGAGATGTGCCTTTATTTTGTTTAGTCTGTTTATATTTAAGGGTTGTTTCATTATCTCTATTGCCTCTCTCACAGTTCTCAGACGGTAATTATGTATGTTGACTATTGTGGAAAACCTGTCGAAATCGATGCTGTGCTTGGTTTCCATAAAGTGTTTTGTGGTATTGCGGACCGCTGGTTTTCATATTTGTAGGCCCTAATGTGTAATTCCGGTTAATATAATTCTACCTATTTGTCTTATGTACACTTTCCCACAGGAACAAGGAAATTTGTATATTCCTGCCTGTTCTTCTTCTGGTGTTTTTTGGTTTGCCGATCCCAGAATACCTTCTATCTTCTTTATAGACTTAGACATGGTATTTATTTTCTACTTATTGAGACGGCGAGCCAGTCGTTCGGTGGTACCTTTTACATAAGGCAGAACTTCAAATTTTTTCAGGTGTTCTTTCTCAGATTTCCTGGGTCGGGTTTTGATGGTCTGCTGGATTTCACGGGTCTGACAGTGTGCCGATGTTGTCCCCTACAGCCATTCCCCATAATTTCTTTACCGAACGAGTAATCGTTCCTTAAAATAGGTAAGAAATGTTATAATGCTTGTAAACACACGAAATGTACCAGTTTCATTATCGAAATAAAGTAGTAACCACTAATGTAAAAATAAATATTTGTATGCTAATTTGTTTACTTTCAAATGCGGTTTATTTTTCAAACATTTGAGAAGTGTGGTGCATTTTCCCAAAGCAAAATGTAACTAAGCGTATATGTTTGTTTTAAATATTCTAACATGTAACATAACATCATTCTTTATAGTAAAGTAATTTAGTAGATACAATTGCTTATTTGTCCTAGAAATAGCCCAGCAGAAGTTCTTTGATGAAGAATTCAAAATTTCTGCGCCTCGGATTACAACGGAGGTCAATTGGGACAACTAGAAGTATGTCAGAAATGTCACTTAGTAAACTGGAGTAACTTATCAGAGTTCGTGATGCATAAATGGTGTATAAAATCGTCATAACCTCAATGGAGTTTAGGGACATGAAAAATGTACAAAGAAATATTTAAAAATAATATGGACCTAAAGATTGTAAGTTGCCTCTTGATAATTTCTGAACATTGTTCATCTTTTACAAATATTTTTGAATTATTGTAAAGTAAGACGAGTCCAGGTTTGACGTCGGCATAAAACATATTTTAGTTTATTGTAAAATCACAGAAAGTAGCAAATATTTTGAATTTGGTAATGTCATTTACCGTTCCTATTGAACAACTTTCTTATGCTGTTTACAAATATTGTGCAGAACACAGGACACATTTTTAATATTAGCCACTAACAAGTCATTGTCTGGACAAAAATATAGGTTATTTGGTTTATATTGTCAGTAACACATGCCCGATCTGGACTGTAGAGGTAAATATGTACAGTGTTACGCAGTACATGAAGGGTCAGCCATATCTATATCTCTACATGTCTACGATTCGACTTTAGAACAGAATGCGTCGGGGTTAAATCTCAGTTTAGTATTTAAGACTAAAATGTACCATATGTATATTTTTAATGCCTGCCAAATACTTTAAGTACGCTTCGTGAATTTATATATTTTCTGGAGTGTAATATGTACTCCTCTGCCAACAAACAACTATGTGTAATTAATAAAACTATTATCATAGTTATAAAGCGTTTTTACACATAATTTACCATGACAATGATGTAATCACCCGCACATACAATTTATACAGAAATTCTAAGCATCATGTAATTTCACTTAGATTCTTCTTTGCATTCCCATGTTCATGTGTATAATCAGAAATTGGTGAAAAACACGACTTATTTAATCCAGCCAAATATGTAAACAGCATGTACTAAAAATAAAGTCAGCAGTTTCCATTGTGAAAACAAGTTTATAACGTCACGCTGCCTCCTCTCTGTAGCCTATCACATCTACGATATGGACTCAGCGGCTCACCGCCTTAAAAAACAGACATGTTTTCCAGCCCTTAAAATACAGATATTCTTGCTATTTCCTTGCTGGCATGCCCGAACAATCCAAATCATAACTATTATTTTAGAACATTTCCGAACATGTACTAATGCTGTTTTACGAAAACTGAACATGGCACAGGAACTAAAACATTACACAAATATTCTAGCTTAGAATAATGGGTGTTACGTAGGGTGTGGTTTCTAAGAGTCATATTACATACCTTCCATAAATTACGATATCTAGGGCTCTATAGTCGTCGTAAAAACATATAGTTTGTTAAACTTCATCTCAAAATGTCTTCGTCTCTTTCAGTGTTCAAGTTTACAAAACACTGTATATTTATAAATTAAATGTTGGATACACTGTTACTCGACAAAAATTTTGTACAAAACAGGATAGCCAAGTGCATCCGAACAAATAGTTTTATACTCAAGTGAGTGATTTACTGAACACAATTTAATGTGTGTTTTATACGTGATTACTGCAAGGAGGTGTGTGCTAGAATTGCAGAGTAGCTGACTGATTACATGTGACCGTGTATAAGAATGGGAGAGCAGAGATAACAAAACATATGAACTTTGATACATGCTTTCCAGCAAGAAAACATAGATTCACGCAATAAGTCTCCACATTTGTAGCGACACAACGGAAATACAGTGCGCCAGTTTATCGCCCCGTGAATAGGCGCGATGTCCATAAGGTGTATGCTGCAGTGTACTGTTTAGCGGTCATTCGATACCCTCTCCCGTTGACTTTGTCGCTTAAAGGTGTTAAATTGGGGAATAATCGTTATATTATATTTGTTTGAAATATTTTTAGTTCTGTAGACGTTGCTTGGCAGCACATATTCCTCTTACAAAAACTTGCTCAGCCAGTTTTCCCATAATGGCACTTCGAAGTTAAAATTATCACGTTTATTCGTTCTCATAGGTCGCAAAAAACCAATGAACGCAATTAAATAAAAAAAATTCACTCTGAAACTACGTGGGCTTGACATGTTTTAAAAGATATTACAAAACATTTTGAATTACAAAAAACATTCTGAAATATAGTTTTTTGCCACTTTAATATATTTTTAAAAATACAAAATCATTTTATAATTGATTTTAAAACATTTCAAGCAGTGGACCATGCCATTTTATATCAAAGTGAATTTTTTCATTCCATTATGTTAGTTTGTTTTTGCGGCTTATAAGAACAAAATACATGCAAATGTTGGCTTCGAAATGCCATTATGAGAAAACTGGCTGAAATAAAAAAATTTTTCGTAAAAATAAAATGTTCTCCCAAGTAACGTTTACAAAACTACCGTTATTACATAAAAAATAAAAATCATTGCTTTTCTTAACTTGGGCGTCCTTAAGGCAGATGCCTGACTTCCACATACGTTTTTTAGAAAACTTCTGAGCTTTGTAGTAATGTTTCACACTACTTACTTGTCAGTTCAACCACACTGCTAACATCATTCATTGCACATACTACAAACTATACACTGCAGTAGTATACTAACATACACAGAGCTTGACAATCATTTCACAACAGCAAAATATTAGTTTACCATTACATTGATCTTGCAATATTTGACACGATTTGTTCAAGTTCGCATACATTACGTATTCTGTACATAAACCGAGTTTACTGTACTGTAACCGGCAGACGTCTATGCAAGTCTGAGCGCGGTGAAGCGTGATAAGCGTCGCAAGGGGAGAAGAGAAGCGCGCGCAGAAATGACCGTGCTATAGGCTGTTCCACAAACATAAGCTACGATGGGCTTAGTTGCGTGAAGTGCATTGAAAAGGAAGGTGTATGGAAGTGCCACTCTTATGCAAGAGAATGAAATGAAGCACAGTACACCAGTGCTTTCTAGCGAATGGGCTGAAACTTCTTTCGATTGTCATCGCATTTTTTACAGTAGATTCCTGCATACGAGACGAGAATCAACTACTCAGCAGTCGGTTTTTATTGCATCTCTCGATGATCACGTACTGTATTTGTAATAAGGTAAGACTGTAATATCTTCTGATCTTAGATTGTTGGAAAAACAACCTTTGTGGCGCGAAACAAATATATTTGTGGTGAATAATTACGATAAATATGTTGGAATGTGACTGTACAGTGTTAGGTTCTAGAGACATATTTTTCCATACGCATACAGCGCGTTATTAATACGTGAAGTGGTATCATAACTGTAACGTGTTTTAAGTGACTAAAATTTAACAGTATATAATTTATATAACTTATATTTCGCATGTTGGCAATGCAAATTACTATTTCGTGTTGACTTTCGTTTATGCTGCAAGACTATCGCTGACGTTACGTGCAATGTTTGAACGATTAACGATGTTTTGTACCGCAAACTATTTATGTGAGTGGTAACGTAAATAAATAGCCACAAATTCTCGCAAGTACCAGTTTCAGTAAACATTGAGAACATTGTGAAATTAATAACCTTTACGGCTCCATTGCTTAGAAGTGTACCTTGTACTTTAGTAATTGATTCAGTTGGGATTCTCTTCATTTGACAAGATAGGAGGACAAAATTTTAGTTTAGAATCTTTCATGAGACTGTGAATGCTGTTTCCAATGTGCACAAATCACACCTACCGTAGTGAACACGTAGATAAATTCATTACACTTTCCTTGTACTAGTACCACTTGCGTTCGAGACACATTAGCCCTGAATTAATTATTAATAGATAACTTGTAACGATTTTATTCTCAACCCACTAAACTACGAAAGCCACATGCATGTTAGCCAATGTACTCATAAATGCCGTGTAACGCAAGCTACGCGACATAAAAAAAAACATAATTAATATTTAAATCCAGAACAAATATAAGTAGTTAATACAATTTAACTTCCTTTATCCTAGCGTATAGACGAGAAGGCTGCAATCTAAGGTATGAGAAACATAACCGAAACATTATTTCGTCGCGAGAAATGAATCTTAAAACCACAGAAACAGGGTTAAAACACATGATACTACGAGTCGTAATACACTCGTTCGGAAAGTAACTAAAACCATTTGTAACATTGATACTTACATAGAAGATTGACTGTTGGCAGTGAAAACGGTTACAGACAAATGTAATTTGCACTTTTACATTTCTGGACGAAATAAGAATTACGTTACCTTATTAACATTATCTAAACTAAAAGACTTTGAACAAATCTTAGCACATAATAACACGATGGCAAGTACTTTCGATGCCTTCACAGTACGTAACACAACACACTCTCATATTATAAAATATTTTTAACGGATCTCAAATTTTACTAAGTCTATACGATACACCATTTTACATTTTAGACTGTGTCGTTTTGTTGGTGCAAAAACAGCTGCCCGCGATGAGACTTGCCCGTGCCGAAAAAATCTTCCTCTCCTTCATCGGTTTCATCCCACCCTATATCGATAAACTGCCAATAGAAATAAAGGAACGACACCCTGAGAGACATTTGTCAGTGGCCCAGGCTTATACGCACATCTCCCTGAGTTTATAATTTTCAATGAGGAGAATCCTCTCAGCCACGCCTGCAAGGAAAGGCATAGTATGCTTACGGCAGTTCGTCACTTTATGAGACTGGCAGAAAAAGTGTACCCTTCGTACTCCGAAAGATAATTCCAACGTAGGTTAGCGACTCGTCTGCATAATGGTTGACCACTGTAGCACAACTTAATAGTAAATTCGTTACTGAATGTGTCATTTTTCTAATTTTGTAATTCCAGTGCCTAGATCGTAATGATGTGAATTTACTGAATCATTATTGCTTGTCTTGTGTACTATGGATTCTGCACTCTATAGATTAAAATAGATATTAAACCTTTCAGTTAGGAGAGTTTAATTCGCAAAATCAATGAAAGAAATCAAGGAAAATTAATTATTGAATATATATATATATATATATATATATATATATATATATATATATATATATATATATATATATATATATATATATATATAT